>CAUOFW020000903.1:1134853-1202677 GCA_963454935.2 Ilex paraguariensis
GGGGGGGGGGGGGGGGGGTAAGATTATCAACTACTTATTTCTCCTAAACTCCACTATAGACGAGGTACGACCTTTACACATTCATGGGAAAAAGCAAATTTAGATGCTCAGATAGATCAATGCAGCCTAGGTTAGTTAAGACTTTGTGAGACTAGAAACACAAAGCTAAAGACCATGAAAAAGGAATAGCGGTACTTGTGGTCCTTGAGGCACTCTGCCCATTCCAAAACTGAGAGTTTTCTGAGTGATAAATCAGCTGAATCATATACTCTAACAATGCAGACCCGAAATGAAGTTATTAATCAGACCTAATAACCACATATAGATGTAAATGCTGTCACAGAGGAGAAAATTCCTTTCATCATTCTAATCTAAAACTGAAATAATATGGTTTTCAAGCAGAGCATAAAACAGTAGAATACCTTGAGAATGGGAATGACTTACCATCCTCCCAAAACAATCATGCCTACACGCCCCTTGTCCAGCTTCTCCTTCACTCTCATCCATTCAACATGTTGTAGTTAGCCGATTCATCCTCGTCTTAATCCATTGAAAGCGCCTGCACCAATTCAGAAGCTTTCCCATTGTGCTCTACAATTGAGAACCATTTGGTTGCATTCAGAAGCCAGCATTATTCATGGTGCTGTCAGGATCCGAACCCCAGAGCTCTTGCACAAAGTCTGCAAGGAGATCATGGTTAATTTTTCTCCCTTTCATTCTGGTTTTGAACTCCCAAAATCAGACAGTGACCCATCAAAGTATTTGAGGTTATGAGGGTGCATTAATGATTGCCCGAAATAAAGGGGGTATTCTCTTGGACCTACCTGGGGATACCCCATTGAAGGGAAAAAAGAAAAGCTGGGTTTCTGGTAGAATATATTGTCGATTGTCAAGAACAGATGATAAGCAGAATTACTTTCAAATCCCATCAACACAAAAATTAGCGCAACTGTCACTGTACAATCCATCAGTTCAACCAAAAGGTACACATGTAAATGTACACAGAAGTTTGATACACCAAGAGGAAGACATAATGTGTTGTTCACAATTGCACATCCCAACTATACAAGCTCTTGGTAGTGCATAGTGGAATCTTCAGTTCTTAGTTGAATGCGTTGGCACCTAATTTTGATTCCAAAAGCCACGAGACAAGAATAAAAGGAAGAGTCTAGCCAAGTATGAAATCATGGAACTATTTATCATTTTTTGGATGCTTCCTTCTCAATCAATGAATCCCCTCAAGGCAAAAAGTAGTGGAATTCTTCGAGCAAATCCGCCATATCAAGAAAAACACGGTACATCTGCACCAAAAGGAAAAAAATCAATGAAATGAAGAAAGCAAAACAATAAGTTTTAGAGCTCTGAAGATGCATCATTTTACGAAATTATCCAACTTAACCTTAGCCTGTATTATATATGAAGATGGATGGTATTGGGAGCGTGCTAGTTGAATGTCGTTATGTTGATGACTTAATCTTTACCAGCAACAATCCTAAGATGTTTGATGAATTCTAGAGAACTATGATTAAGGAGTTTGAAATGACTAATATTGGCTTAATGTTCTTGGCATTGAAGTTAAGCAAAGTGGTGACGGTATTTTTATTTGTCTAAGTACCTATGCAAAGGAGATTCTCAGGAGATTTAAAATGGAAGCATGTAATCCGGTGAACACCCCGTTGGAGATGGATTGGAATTAAGGAAGAGTATAAATGGTGGAAATGTTGATCCATCTTGCGCTAAAAGCTTAGTTGGAAGCCTTCAGTACCTTACTTGCACAAGCCTGTACATTATTTATCGAGTTGGCTTTGATTAGTCGATACATGGAAACACCGGAACAAACTCATCTCAGTCGAAAAAAAAGGATTCTACACTACATTAAAGGTACTCTAAACGATAGTTTATTTTATTCATGTGCTAATGATATTAGACTTGTTGGTTATTCCGATAGTAATTGGGGAAGAAACTTGGATGAAAAAAAAAAAGCACATCGGGTTATTATTGTTTAATGGGAAATATGGCTTTTACTAGTTCATCCAAGAAGCAAGCAATTGTGACTTTGTCTACATGCGGAGCAGAGTATGTAGCTGCAAATTCAACCGTTTGTTATGCCATTTGGTTGAGGCATTTGTTGAAGTATTTGGGATTTCCTCAAGAAAGTCTTATGGAGATTCTTGTTGATAATAGATCAACAATGGCTTTGGCGAAGAACCTGGTGTTCCATGAGAGGAGTAAACACATTGACATGTGTTACCATTTCATTAGAGAACATGTGAAGAATGAAGAAGTGGAATTGGTGCATTGCAAGACTCAAGATCAAATTGCCAGACATTTTTACAAAGCCACTAAAACATGAAGTGTTTGGGAGATTGAAGATGATGCTAGGCATGAGAAATCTAGGAAATTGGATTTAAAGGGAGATGTTAGTTACTAAACCCAATTTCATGGTTATTCTAGTACTTTTTTTTGGTGTGTGTGTTATATTATTTATGGGTGTTGTCCTTAGTTGCAATTAAAGTATGTTGGTGTTCTTTTTATTGGATGCAAGAGCAAGCAAGTGGTTGAATGTATTGGCTTGAGAAAAACTGAAAGGGGCACCTCTTGGAGAGTCCCTTCGTGAGAGGAAGCAGCCAGCTGAGTCGGTGGTGCATCACGGCATCAAATGAGGGTCAGTTTCTGCCCGAAGGAAGAACTGAAAAATGCTGGAACGAGGGTCGGTGTCGCTGCCTGGAAAACAGAGCATAAAGAGAATGGAAAGCTGCTGGAAAACAGAGAGATAAGTTTTTCTGGAGAAAAACAGAGGAGAGGGGAAAACTGTGTTTTACTGGGAAGAAAAACCAGCAGGTGCCGCATGAGCAAAAGCTCCATTCCTGACAGGGCCGGCCAACAGCAGGTGTAAAAAAGCCTGGCTTTAGGCCTCATTTTAAAAGAAAGTCTCAAATTTTTAAACATTATAAATAAATCATGTAAAAAAAAATCTTATAAAAATATAAGCCCAATCAATAGGCCCATAATTCAATCTAAACATTAACTATCTAAAAAAAATTAACAATATTAAAAAAAAAAAAATTGAAAGGTCATATCAAAAGCCACCAAAAAAATAAATAAATCAAATCATATCCTATATTCCTTTTCACACACATAATCTCTCTCTCTCTCTCTCTCTCTCTAAACCAACTACACCAACAATACAACCAAATATTTTTCTTTCTCTCTCTCCCATTAAACTGAAACTAGTCTAAAACAAAAAAAAAACTCTTCCTTCTTCTCTCTCTCTCTCTCTCTCACACACACACACACATTGCTCTCAAGCCTCAAATCAGTGAACTCGTTACTCAATACTCACTTCTCACAGATCATTTTTTTTTTTTGCCAAGTGCTACAGTCAAGGGTGGAGGAGAACTCACAGATCACTCACCTGTGACTGACTCGGCCTCCACGGCTCCACTCCATTCTCCATTTGAGATCATTCAAGCCAAGTTTTATTGTTTCATAATTTTAAATTTTTTTGTTATATATTTTTAACTATACTATATATTGTTTGTTTGTGTTTGTTTGGTTGTTATATAGTTATAATATATTAGTAATATGACACCTACAAGACAACTAAGTGGATACGAAAAATTAAAAAAAAAGAAAAAAAAATAGATCAACTAATAGAATCTCAAAAAGAATCTCTTGATAAATTTGTTAATAGTAACAAAAATAATGTAACAAAAAATTTAGATGAAAATTTTGAAAATGAACAAGTAGATAATGAAATAGAAGGGAATAAAATAGAAAATATTGAAATAAAAAGATAATGAAATAAAAGATAATGAAATAAAAAATATTGAAGTATAAAATATTGAAATAAAAGATAATAAAATAGAGGATAATGAAATAGAAAATATTGAAAAAGAAAATAGTGAAATAAAAGATAATGAAATAGAAGACAATCAAAATTTTAATAAAACAAGTGATTATAGTCTTATAAATATTTATGATTCAAGTTAATGGAAAAATATTGATACAAAGTTAAGAGATTTATTAGTAGAAAGTGGTCCAATTAGATATAATAATTTAGATTTTCCTCGAGATGAACACTTTAGATATTTTTTCACTATACATTATATTCGTAAATTAACAAATGGGGAAACATTTGATAGAAGATGGCTAGTATACTCAAAAAATTTGGATAAAGTATTTTGTTTTTGTTGCAAGTTATTCATTATGAATTATTCTACAAGTAAACTAGCTAATGAAAGAACAAAAGATTGGAGAAATATTGGTGTTAAGCTTAAAAATCATGAAATAACTAATATGTATACTTGGATTGAATTAGAAACAAGATTGCAACTAAATAAAATAATTGATAAAAGTATCCAAGAACAAATTAATAGAGAGAAAGAATATTGGCAAAATGTATTAGTAAGAATTATTGCTGTTGTAAAAAATTTTGATAAAAATAATTTAACTTTTTGGGAAAAAAATGAAATGATATATCAAGAAAATAATGAAAATTTTTTAAGTTTAATTGAAATGATTGCGGAATTCGATCCGATAATGCAAAAACACGTTCATCGTATTCAATAAGATAGAATTCATAATCATTATCTTGAATATAACATACAAAATGAATTGATAAGTTTGTTAGGAAATGAAGTAAGAAGCAATATTATTAAAAAAGTTAAAGAAGTAAAATATTATTAAATCATACTTGATTGTACTCCCGATGCAAGTCATCAAGAACAAATGTCTCTCATATTACGATGCGTAGATATTACAACAACCCCAATAAAAATAAAAGAATATTTTTTAGAGTTTATTAAAGTAGATGATACAAGTGGAAAAGATTTATTTGATAAACTTATGAATGTAATAAGTAATCTTGAACTAGATATTAATGATGTACGAGGACAAGTATATGACAATGGATCTAATATGAAAGGAAAACATCAAAGTGTACAAAAAAGACTATTCAATATAAATCCTAGAGCATTTTACACACAATGTGGTTGTCATAATTTAAATCTAGTACTTTGTGATATAACTAACTCTTATCCCAAGACAATATCATTTTTTGGAATAGTACAACGTATATATTCAATATTTTTCTCTTCCACAAAACGATGAAAAATTTTACAAGATAATATTCAAAGTTTAACTCTTAAGCCATTATCACAAATACGTTGGAAAAGTCGTGTTGAAAGTGTTAAAACAATAAGGTTTCAAGCTCCAAGAATAAGAGATGAATTATTGCAATTAGCGAAAATTAGTGAAAATCCTAAAACAATGAGTGAAGCTAATTGTTTAGCAACATATGAGATTGAGAATTTTGAATTCTTATTGGGCATGACTATTTGGTATGATATTTTATTTTCTATCAACTTAGTTAGTAAATATGTATAATCAAAAGACATGCATATTGATATTGCTATAAATCAATTAAAAGGTTTCATTTATTTTTTTTGAACAATATAGGGAAAGTGAATTTACAAATGCTATGATTTCATCTAAAGAGATTGCATGTGAAATGAGTATAGAACCTATATTTCGTGAAAAAACATAGAGTTCGTAGAAAAAAATAATTTGATGAAAATGTTGATGATGAGGTAACACAATTTATTGAAGAATCTTTTAGAATTAATTATTTTACATATATAATTAATCAAGCTATTTCTTCACTAAAAAATAGGTTTGAACAATTACAAAAGTACGAAAATATTTTTGATTTTTTATTTAACTTAGAAAAATTAAAACCATTGACCAATGATAGTTTAAAACAATATTATTTGGATCTCGAATGTTTCTTAAAACACGAAAATTTTTCCGATGTTGATGGCTTAGATTTATTTTTAGAACTAAATGTTTTAAAAGAAATTTTACAAACGAAAGAAAATACTCTAATTGAGATACTAAATTATATAAAAAAGTTAGATTCTTTTTTAAATGCATGCATTGTTTATAAAATATTATTAACAATTCCTGTAACAGTTGCTTCTGCGGAAAGAAGCTTTTCAAAATTAAAATTGATAAAATCTTACTTAAGATCGATTATGTCACAAGAAAGATTAACTGAATTAGCGATACTATCAATTGAAAAAGACATGGTAGCAAAACTTGAATATAAAACCTTAATTAATACTTTTGTAACTCAAAAAACAAGAAAAATTAATTTTAAATAAAAAATATTAACACTAAACATAAAAAGCCTCATTTAGAAGTATCGCTTTAGGCCTCAAATTGTGTTGACCCACCCTGATTCCTGAGTTCTCAGGCTTTTTTTCTTGTGTGTTTTGCTGGAAAATTTCAGATAAGTTGTCCCGCTTGAATTGCTTGATATTGTACTGAATATTCTGATGAAATAAACAAGGTTTTGAAGCGAATTTCTGTGGTTTATTACAGCAGATTCTTCTGTCATTTCTCTTCTTAGTGAGTTATTAGTTGCTACATACACAACAAAGTCTACATACAACCTAATGCAAAGATAAATCCATGAAGACAGGTTACATGGTTTTGGAACTCGTCACAATATATACTAGGGTGCAATTCGGACAGGTTGGACAATTAAGTCTAATTCAACTCTAGATATATAATCTTCAACCCTAACCCTAACCTTAACCCTACCTCGGGTTGGGGAACTCAACCCAAGCACTACCCGAGTTTAATTCGGGCGGGTCGGGTTAAATTTGGATTGATGATTTTTGACTGATTTCGGATTATTTTACAGGTTCAATTCGGGTAGAGCTCAAAATAAGTTTGTTGTTCTAAACCTAATACATATATTATACAATATTCACCTAAATTAACAACCAACAACTTCAACCAAGTTTTTAATGGGAGAGATTGAGAGAACGAGAGAGACAGAGAATAAGAGAGACAGAGAATGATAGAACAAAAATGAAAAAACAGTGCTAATGCATTATATATATATATATAGAAAAAAAATTAATTTGTCGGGTTCGGGTTGAACTCAGAATCACGAGGCCTTTACCTGAGCCCAATCCAAATTAAATTCGAGTTGAAGTTTTTTGACCCAAGCCCAACCCAAGTATTTAAAACCTTTGTTCAAGCCCTAATTTTTTCGGGTTAGACTTGGGTTAAAATCGAGTTGCCCAACTCAAGTTGTACCCCTAATATATACGAGGTAGATACTAGTGAGTTTCGGGATTAAATGTGATACAAAATATGGTGTCCTTTCTATTCCCTTTACATTCTATACAGTAATTTACTCCAAACTATATTATATATACAGTAACAACTGTGCTGGACAAACCATCTAGGGCTTATGCTCACTAAACCAATGGGCTACCGTTATACGAAGTGCTATACAACGCATGGTTATGAGTTGCTAAACAACGCGCGACTATACATAAAAAGCTCAAAAATTGTCCACAACAGGAAAAAATGGTTATTTCTAGTTTTGAGTTACAAGAATTTATTTTTCTCGCTTGTTAAGACACATTTCTATGCCATGGTTGTCAAATATCGTTGAGTCATATCGTTGGCGATTTTATGATGAATAATGAATATAGACGGAATTTAATTTAGAGAATGTGGCGAAAAATAAATTATTCCCCCGGGGGAGGGGGGATAGTACGAGTTGTATTAATGAGAACAAAGATTGATGTACATGAGATCAAGTCTAATTTTTAAGTACGTCTAGCTTTACTCCTTATTTATTCCTCTATCTTACATAACTAATGCATCTTTATCTTTTCTGTCTTCTCCATATCTCTCTTCTATAAATTCATCTTTCTCCTCTCTCTTGTGTTTCACTCTTCTCCCTTGTGTCTTATTGTTTCTCTATTTTTCTTTCTCATTTTTTTTCCTTAAATTACTCTCTTTTCTCTATTCCTATAGTTGTTAATACTAGTTGATGCACACGTGCGTAGCATGTGAATCATATTCAAGTTTTTGCCTCTATTGTGCATAGTTATGTCAAATATCACAAATACTCTTATGTTAATAGAGAGAAAATTCAAGAACAACTAAAATCAACAAAATATTTGCTTCTTTTCTAATTGTTATCATGGCATATAACTCATGATTATAGCAATCAATACTCTATAAGTTAAATAATGATGTCCAAGCACATACATCTAATTTTAATACTGGAAGAACCAAATAGAAGAGTTGAAACTCTGCAATGAAAAATAAGCTAAAGAAAGCATAGGACATCTGTCATTGAACAGTTCAATTGAGGGCTTCCATCCCTCTCTAATATATTTTTGCTAGTATTTCCCTTCTGGTGGAGCAACTTGCCTGTTCTTGAAATACATTTTCTTACAGCACAATGATTTACTTATGGTTTGTATGAAGGTTTTGTATTGGGAACCTTGTTATTCTCATGCTGCTAGCAACAATTCAAAATCAAGATAACTGTTTTATTGTTTTATACCTTTGGAGAATTGACAATAATTATATACCCTAATGCCTTGTTTTCTACTTATGGAACTAGCATCAACATTCTATACAAGTAGAGGGCAAGACTCATATTTAATGTCCCTTAGGCCAACATGAAGAACTTTCATTACAGACAAGAGTAAACTTCCAATACAATGAAATATGCAAATTCTAGAGAACCCTTGGTATGATTTATTCTTAGCTTTAACCTTTGTGTCAATGTATTCCTTTGCTGCCACCACCATATAAAGCATAAAATGTTTTGTTTATCTAGTGCATTAGGATTCGGTTCCTGATGAAGCTAGAATAATCTTGAGAAAATATAATTGCGGCTCAGCCAAACCTGTAAGTCTAATAGTCACCATGCAACAAATTATGAGATCTAAAGTTAAGATATCTCACCTCTGCATGCCAAAAGGAGAAAAAACAAGAAAATAAAATTAATGAGTAAAACAATTCAATAATGTAGTCAACAAGTCATGAAGCCAAAGAAAAGAGCATTAAGTAAGAGGAAGAGATCTTAGCTCTCTCTCTCTCACACACACAGATTCAATAACCTAATTGTTATGACGGAGAATGATTTTACAACGTGCTAACATTTCATCTCATTAATATTCAATTCATCAAATTAACACTGAATTAACATTCAATTTTATCTAATAAGCATTTATTTCAATAAATTAACAATCAAATTCAACAAGTTAGCATTAAATTAATTAATCAAACTAACGCCAAATTAACATTGAATTCATCTAATTTATATTCAAATTCATCCAATTAANGCATTTATTTCAATAAATTAACAATCAAATTCAACAAGTTAGCATTAAATTAATTAATCAAACTAACGCCAAATTAACATTGAATTCATCTAATTTATATTCAAATTCATCCAATTAACACTCAATTAATCAAATTAACATTTAAAACTATTTAAAAAATATTTAATTTATCAAATCAATACCAAAGTAACATGTAATTTCACCCAAGTAAAATTTTATTCATTAAATTAACATTCAATTCATCACATTAATATTCAATTCATCAAACTAACATTTAATTTCATCTAATTAACATTCATTTTTTTTCTAATAAGCATTTAATTCATTAAATTAACATTTAAATTCAACTAGTTAATATTAAATTAATCGAATAAATTTTAAATTTCATTCAATTAACATTCAGTTCATTGAATTAACTTTCCAAATCAAATAATAAAGATTCAATTTATCAAGTTAACACCAAAGTAGCATACAATTTCATCTAATTAATATTCAATTCATCAATTTAATACTAAATTAACATTCAATTTTCATCCAATTAACATTCAAATTTATATAATAAACATTTAGCTCATTAAATTAACAATTAAATTCAACTAGTTAATAATAAATTACTCAAATTAATATTGAATTCATCTAATTTGCATTCAAATACATCCAATTAACACTAAATTAGACAAATTAACATCCAAAATTATTTAAAAAATATTCAATAATTTTGGATGTCAACACCAAATTAACATGTAATTTTATCCAATTAAAATTTAATTTATCAAATTAACACCAAATTAACAATCAATTTCATCTAATTAACATTCAAAATTTTCTAATAAGTATTTAATTTATTAAATTAACATTCAAATACGACTAGTTAACATTAAATTAATCAAACAAACTTTTAAATTCATTCCATTAACTTTCCAAATCAAACAGAAAAGATTCAATTTATCAAATTTACACCAAAGTAACATACAATTTCATCTAATTAGTATTCAATTCATCAATTTAACACAAAAGTAACATATAATTTAATCTAATTAGTATTCAATTTATCAAATTAACATTCAATTTTATCTAATAAACATTTAATTCATTAAATTAACATTAAAATTTAACTAATTAACATTAAATTAATCAAATTAACTCCAAATAAATATTCAATTCATCTAATTTATATTCAAATTCATCAAATTAACACTCAATTAATCAAATTAATATCCAAAATTATTTAATAAATATTCAATTTATCAAATCAACACAAAAATAATATGCAATTTCATCCAATTAAAATTTAATTTGTCAAATTTACACCAAATTAACATTCAATTTTTTCTAATAAGTATTTGATTCACTAAATTAACATTCAAATTNACAATATGCAATTTCATCCAATTAAATTTAATTTGTCAAATTTACACCAAATTAACATTCAATTTTTTCTAATAAGTATTTGATTCACTAAATTAACATTCAAATTCAACTAGTTAACATTAAATTAATCAAACAAACTTTCAATTTCATTCAATAAACACTCAATTCATTGATAAATTCAATGTTCTAAACACAAATTGAATACTTTGGGGGGTCAAATTGATAAAATTGATACTTTAGGGATAAAACTGACAAAACTTTCATACTATATGGATAAAACGTGTTATTATGGGATTATTGTAGATATTAATTTGATGAATTTGAATATAAAATAGATTAAATGAATGCTAATTTGGTATTAATTTGATGAATTAGGTATTAATTTGATGAAATTAAATATTAATTTGATAAATGTTAATGTTAACTAAGTGAATTTAAATATTAATTTGGTGTTAATTTGATGAATTGAGTATTGGTTGAATGATATTAAATGTTAATTTGATGAATTTAATATTAATTTGATGAATTGAATGTGTTAATATGATGTCAATTTGTTAAATGCTTGTTAATTAAATACTTTAGAGATAAAATTGACAAAATTGATACTTTAAATATGAAACTATAAAATATCTATAATTTTTGGATAAAAGTGTATTAACCAATTTTAGAAATCAGGATCAGTCATGAATGGTCCTGATTTTCTAAAACCGATCATGATTTTGTAAAATGGGTTAATATACTTTTACCCCTAAAATATGCATATTTTGTCAATTTATACCTAAAATATCAATTTTTTCAATTTTATCTTAAAAATATTCAACTAATTTGCAATTCGGCAAATTGACATCACATTAACTTTCAAATTCCTCCGATTAAAGAAAAATCCAGCAGACACAAAACCAGCTGAAAAATATGCATGTTGGGCTGGAGATATCTTTGAATAAAATCTGCAACCTGTAGACAAATTTGAAAGACTCCCTTGGGCTTGCAGTGTGAACTACCAACAGTTCAACTGCAATGAGAGATCTTTCTCCTTAAAACTCTCACCCGTCTTTGATCTTGCTGAAGTTGTAGCGCATGTGTAGGTAATTGAAATGGCTACCACCAACTGACCCAACTGATTTCGAAGAATAGCTCCTCCACCAGTCCATTAGAGGAGGCTTGAACATTTAGCTTAGGATCCATTTAGTTAGGAAGAAAAAAATGATAGAAACTAAAGTGAAAGAAAAGAAAATAATAAAAAATATATTTTCATACATATATTTAGTTAGAATGAAAAATTTATTGAAAATTTTAAAAAAAAAATTATTTTATTGTTTGAAAGAAAATAAAGTTATAAAAAAAAATTATAATTATCTAAATTACCCTTAATTATATTCAATTCATCAATTTAACACCGAATTAACATTCAATTTTATCTACTAAACATTTATTTCATTAAATTAACAATTAAATTCAACAAGTTAACAATAAATTACTCAAATTAACATCAAAATACATACAACCCTCTAAAAATATAACAAAATACGAAGCAACATGGCATAAATAAAGTTACCATCAAAACTACATTTGCTCACATGGTAATTCATTACTGTTCTACAATGCTCAACGGACAAAAAATTCAGGCAGGTGGAGCAGCCATTGCCTCTTTCTCTTCAGGTGAGAAAGGAATTGGCTTCGTTGGAGCAGGCAAACGCCCTATGCTATCAACTTTATCTTTTTGCTTTGGTGGGGGCCTTGCTGCTCTTGGGAGTAACCTGCCCTTCTTCTCAAACCACTCAGGTTTGAGCAGTGCCCGAAAGCCTAATTTGTTGTAATACACCCTCCTCACAGACCCACCTGCAGCTTCAACTGCTGCCTTGGCTCTAACTGTTACTCTCGAAACCTGAAACCTCTTAACTGTTATGTGTTGATGAAAGAATATTATGTCATGCCCCAAATTTCATAAAAGCGTGATTACCTCAAGATGAATATGGAAAAAGTTTCAAATCAAAAACAGAAATAAGGAAAAACTTTCAAATCAAAAACTCAAAAAAGGAAGGTACGAGTTAATAGCCGAGAGAATATGGAAAAAGTTCAACACGAGGATCACCTCAAGATGAATGGGCCATGTTACGTGTTCAGCCCCACGTCCCATCAATCTCACTCCATCTCGTATCTGCTTTCCAATTGCCCCTGCATCCTATTGCATAAGAATAAATTACAGTATCTACGTGAGCATCTGACAAATGTGAAGTGGAAAGTCAGTTCAAAATCATAGTACCTTGAGAGTTTTCATTGTGATCAACTCTGAGGAGTCTATTTTCCCTGCATTGATGAGCTTTGCAATCTTTCCCAATCCCACTGGCTGCCACAACATAGTCATTCATCAAGGAGTGAACTCAGTGAAAAATAACAATCAACAACCTCCATCAAACACTCAAGGCCAAATAGCCTTCTAAACAACTATATAGTGACAGATTCCGGCCTTGGCTAGTAATTCTGATAGTGCAAATATTAATGTTCCACCCCAAAAATATACAAACAACAAAGGCAAATAACTCAAAAGATTGCTTGAACCAAGACTCCTGTTCTTTAAAAAGCAGACAAATGCATATGTCACATAATGTAAAGTAAAGGGAAGAGGCAACAAGCTTAAAAGGTCAGTGTCATGCTCATGGTGTCGGTTAAAATCTCTGCAGTTGATGTTGAAGGATTTTTAATGACATTACCATTTGCTTCTAAAATTTTGAAAGGCTTCCATAAGTAACATAGATTGCTGAAAAGAGTCCATATGAGCATTCATTAATTAAGAACCAAAAAAAGGACGATGATTCTCTACGAAGACACGGGTCATGAGCAATGAGGGAAACATTTAGCTGCACAAAGCTCAGTTAAAATCATGGATCTAACTACACAATTGGAAGGAAATTATTAGACCCAACTCTTGCTCTTCTCATGCTTCACCCAGGTTCTTCTTTAAAGACGATCTGTTTTATGTTTGATTCATCTGCTAAGTCATAAGTGGGACTTCTGAGGCTATGAACTCCGTCACTCCTATCCTAAATACTTCCTTTGCCAAGTCACTGAATTTTCAAAATTGGACTCCGTCACTCCTCTCCTAGTTCTGTAGGGAATTAGGACTCCAAAATTGGAGAATTCCTGACTCTTTGAGAGGCCCATGGACAATACATATTTTACATGTCCGGCACATATTGGTAAACCAAAAAACCCTTGATTCTTTAGACCTAACAAAACACTAACGAAATAATCCCAATAACATATTAAGTTCAAACAAACATAAATAGGATGACCCTGAACTAGACTACACATTCTCCAAACCAAGCTCCACACAAAATTCCAATTTTGCTCCTTCCCTGTTTTCATTCTTCTCACCATCTTCCCCACATTCCATATAACTCAACATCAATTTTTGAATTGGCCAAGTAACACCAAGTTTTCTTCTTGTACTCTCCAAGGCTTTACCAAACTTGATTTGAAATGAGCTTAATGTGAGAGAAAATGGGCTAGCTATGGCTCGTCATCATGGGTAGTAACTATTTTCTAGCCTCAATGAGTTCGTTAGGGGCAGAGGATAGCCATGACCATTGTTGCTTGAGGGGGCGTACTATATTAGGGAATGTAGATGAAGATAGGCAAGTCTTGTTCTGAAGAATCTAGGATCTCACTCAGATCTGTTTTTGGAGTGTGGGTGTTGGATTTGCTCGTTCCTTTCGTTGGTATGATTTTCATGTTTCAATCATTACATAACAACTGACTATATTGTTCTTTTTTCTTTTTTTTGGAGCTGCGTTCGTAACATTCCAACTTAAAAAGTTCAATGAGACATCATTGGTGCCTTTTTGAGCTTGTCCCAAAAACTGAAAACATGCTTGTCCATGGAAGTCTGGACTCTGGAGATTGAGGATGCGTGCTATTTATGCATTTTTTGTGGAGACTTCCTCAACAACAAAAGGCATGCATGTTAGCTGATTCAAGTTGGACTTGGTATCTGTTGCATTAGGCGATAAGAAAGCCAATGATTAGAAGTGCATTGCCCATTGTCGGTAGAGTGTTTTATGCTAAAATCACAACAAAGTCTAAAATCTTCAACTGACTTTTGTTCAGCACTTCTGAAACACGCTCTCTTTACCAAAGTCAGTTCAAATGAAAGTCCTGAAGCACTAAACTACCTACACTACATACCAAATCCAAAATATGTGATCCTTTTTCTCCTTCAGCATTTTTGGTTTTCAATCGATAATAAGTTCATCTTTTTCTATACATAAAAAATGAGCAGATACAAAACTATTACTTTCTAGTGTTTTTTGACTACTACATTCATCTATACTATAAAATGTCAACATAGCTGAAAAACATATTTTTTTCATCTTTATCCTCCAACAATGTTACTATGCCATTCTTATCCTCAAAATCAATTACAAATTAAACCAAAATTATCACCTTTATGCTCAACCTACTGTTTCACAATCCTACTGCTGTTACAATGGAGTCTCTCTCTCTCTCTCTCTCTCTCTCTCATTACCCTAAGATTCATTATTGGGTAAAAAACAATCAAAACTCCCCTCTTTTCACCTTCCCCTCTCCCATACTCTCTTTCTTGCTCTCTTAGAGGCTAGATTTTAGATTTTCTATATACAACGTATTACAATCCAATGGATGACTCACCTTCAATACACGCCTCAAACACCTCATCTCTCCTGCTACCATTTACAGTTTGATAGATTGCTATTTTTCACGTACTCTTGATTTCTGTGAAATGGTTATGTGTGTTTGTCTATCAATTTTTAGTTGCATTGTGTTCTTTTATTCTCTGTCTCTTTTCATTATTTTTATCCATGGTTAGATTTCACTGCGTGTCACAAGACGGGTCGAAGTCGTGATTTCATCGTCGCCGTTGATGAAGAAATTTCCCTCCATTAGGTGACTATTGCCCTTTATCTTGTCTTTTGATTTGCAATTATCTTCAGTTTATCTTCAATTTGGCTACCTTCAGCAAAATAGAGATTGAAATTTCTTAAATTGAACATAAATTAATATTATTATTACCGATTGGTGTAAGCTTGTACTTTGTCTAATTGACAATATCCCCATGCTCTATCTCAGGATTTGTATTTAGGTAGGTCAGAAACTAACATTATCAATGTTGTTGGGCAACGAGTAGCATTCGATGGAATATAGTCAATTTGAGTACTTAACGCGGCTGGACAAATCTCTAAACCACCTTAGCACTAATCTTCATGTAGACTGAGTTCAAGACACCTCGTCCAAAATTCTTTAAAAGGTATAGATTCATTCACACAAAAGGTCAAAAGAGCTGACACCAGTTTGTGTGTAAAATTATGTGTAGTGTTGTATCAATGAGGTTTAAATTTGTTTAATCTTTCTTTATTTCTTTGGCCAGATTTTCCACACAACCAACTAGACATACAACATAATATTTCTTCAGATTACTATGTTTTTGGATGGGTTCTTGGATAATTAGTTTCTTCACCCTACCTACGTAGGAACTTAGCAACAACTCATTTATTTTTGATTTTTCAGACTTCAAGGAACACTATAAATTGCACATTTTGATTTGAATTAGTGTAGTTACCTACTTTAGGAATTCGACAATTTTTAAGCATATGCCTTGTCACTGGTGCCTGCTTTATTGATTTCATATGTCACTCCAGAACGATTAGGATTATCATGAAGACATAAGGAGCAAAAGCAACTATATGTTCCCTAACACATTGTAATTTACATGGTTGGCGACAACATGAAAGTGTACCTTTAATGTTAGTGTTGATTGAAAAAATGGTGGTGTAAAGTAGATTTTGTTAATAATCATCACAAAATAGGGCTCATATCGGCCAATATAAACATTCATTGATTGCAAAGTTGAGGAAATATAAAAAAAATAGCTCAAAGTTTGAATATGGTTTAGGAAAATAAATTGCATTAGCTATGTCCCTTTAATCAGATAACTTCCTTTGATCTTATTCATATATCATCAAAATTAGGGTGTAATCTTTGCTTATTGATGAATATAAATATCTACTCCTTTCCTAATCTAAAAATAAAAAATTTATTCATAAAAAAATTATTTCCTCTTCATAATTACACAAATGACTCACATCTATTATATATATTACCCAAAATAAGAGGATCTATTGCTACATCAACTTCATATTCATTATATAATAAAGTGTATTAAAGACCATTAGATACCTAATAGCTACTTGAATTTAGAATCGACAATTATAATTTTAGGGAACAAAATATAATATAATCTATATACACACGTGAACCATCAATATAAAAGTCTATTCAAAAACATATAAAAAATAAACATTAAAGTTATAGTTTAAAATTGTTCACGTACAACGTACTTGTGGAACAACTAATAATGAAAATGTAACAATACCAAATGTTTATTTTCTTACGTTTTTTTCTTATTGCATCAATCTTTTCATCTTAGTTGAAACTTTCTCTAATAATTGGGTTACAGATTGGAAAACAGAAGAACAAGACGACACCATCACTGCTCATCTTCACTGGCAGCAGAATCAATTAGTCAGTGGAAAACTACTCAAAGAACAATGCTCGATTGCAATCTCAACTTCAAGGCATATGTGATGAAGCACTACCTTTCAGCTTCAGATCTTTAAATTATATATATGTCTGTGTGCGCACACGGTTGAGCATGTATATATCCATTATATTTTTTGTTTATGCCTTGAATCAACGATGATCAAAACCATAAACCCCACCACTCTTGTAATTCATGTCTATCTCTCTTTATAGTCCACTTTGTTTGTACCCATCAAGGATCAAAATGTCGTGTCGACACGTCCGAAACGTTTCGGAATTTCAACACTCCGAAACGAAACAGTAGTTGAATCACAAAATTCCAATGCTTTGGTCGAAACGGTACTGTTTCGGACCATTCGGTCGAAACGGCACTGTTTCAGACCGTTTCGATCGAAACAGTACCGTTTCGATGAAACAATGATATATTCGGTTCACTATGAATAATTATATTTAATACCCCACTATAATTATATTTAATACTCACTGTAATTATATTTAATACCCACTATAATTATATTTAATACCCCACTATAATTACATTTAATTCCCACTACTCTTCTACCTTTTATAATTTTTTTGTTATAAGAAAAATTATTACACTTAATACCCTATTGTAATTATATTTAATACCCATTGCAATTATATTTAATACCTACTGTAATTATATTTAATACCCCACTGCTGTGCAAGTATTTTGCTTTTTTTTTTTTGTTATAAGTATTAACAATTACATTTAATACCCACTGCAATTACATTTAATTTTTAAGTATAAATAAGTACCATTAATTTAATTTGATACCCTCCATTATTAGTATTATAATAAAATAATTTGATACCCTCCATTATTAGTATTATAATAAAATAGTATTATTAATTGGATAATATTACCGTAATAATATGAGTTGGAGTAACTATTGTCATCATATTTATGTCACATATGGAGTTTCTCTAAGTAGTTACCCAGAGTCTACACCGATGTATGAGTCTGCTTGACACTCCACAAAGGGATGTATATAGCCATGTAAATATGAACTCATTAGCATTTCATGTGTATTATAAGACCTTAATATTATGTAAAAATGTGTTTATTTCATAAAAATTAAGTATTTGAAACTAATTTAAGTGATTTTCGTCTCATGTCAAGCCTTTTTTCCCTCAAATTTAAATTTATTCTTGTATAAATGGATGTTAACCCAATAAATATGTTGAATTAATCAATTATTTAGCTTATTTTTATAAATTAATGGATTGTATTTGTGTTTCTATGCGTTTCCATATTTTTTCTACGTTTCCGAAGCGTTTCCATTTTTTAGCTTACCAAAACGGTACTTCGAAACGAAATTTTGATCCTTGGTACCCATCAACTTCTACATTTATCTCTCTCTCTTTGGCAATGACATCTACCAACACTGAGAAAATTGGGTTGATGGGCAAACCCACCTTCAAGACGAGCCTTTGACCCCTTAAAAGTCAGGTACATTCTATAATAATTCTATAAAATTAAGTTTTCTTGATTGACTATACTTCCAATAAAATCTGTTTACGTTCTAAACTTCTTGAAATTGAATATTGATCTTTATTCTCTAACATAGTCAATGTCTCTGTTCTATTTTTTCCTTTATTTTGAATTATTAATTTTCATTAACTCTTATTTTTAATTCTCTTCTATATGATACCATAGTGGGGAAACACTAATTATACAGACACTTTCTCACTCTCTCCATCTTGACTTTTTGGTAGACATTTCTTATACCGTATTTATTTTCTTTAATCTTTTTCCCCTCTATTTAAGATCTTTGATGATTCATATATTTGTTTTAGTTTTCGATATGTTCAAACTTCAACTTTGTATTGTTAAAACCAGTGATTTTATCAATTGCTAATCTAAATTATCCATATTTTTTTGGCTTTTTTTTTGGCACATCTGTACAAATACGGTGTATGAAAATAATTCGAATTTTATGGGATGGGAATTTTAACAATGGTTTTAGGTATTTATTGTTTGGGGTGGGAATTTATCAATCTTTCCTGTGAACTGTTGCATACTCTAGGTAGTGTTTTAGTGTATGTTTTTTTTTATTTTGGCTTTTGCCTCTATGATTAGGGATAAGGGATTCAAAATTAGACCCAATTGATGTTTTTTATATTTTTCGAAAATTGATCTCTGTGAGATTCTTGTTTGAATTGATATGTTTGTCTCTATTTCATTGGAAAATTGATCTCTGTGAGATTCTTGTTTGAATTTATATGTTTGTCTCTATTTCATAAGATCTCAATTCCTTAGTTTTTTGGTATCTACATGAGCTACAGTTTGTTGGTATCTACATGAGCTACATTACTTGTTTTCCTTCTTCTTCCCTTTCTTTTTGGGTTTCTTTCTGCAAATTTGATCTTAGCTGGCAAATTAATAGACATGTATATGTTTTTTTCCCTAAAAAAAGAGAGAGAGATGTTCTTCATTTCTTTTTATTACTTCTTGGAGAATTTATAGCTAAGCATCTTTTGCATTTGTTTAACATCGTATTTTGATTTGTGCCATAAGGCCCATAACAACATGTCCATTTTGCTTTTTTCCTTTTTATCTTAATAAAAAAAAGCTGAAATTCCCACAATTATCTTAATGGTTTGTCTTTATCACTTTCATTTTTTTTTTCATAAAGTATCCCAAAGTTTATATATCTTATTACATTCATGGGGATTATAGGATCAATACTTTCCTGGAAGGAAAAAAAAATCAACACTTGAAAGTTTTGATTTTAGAGTGGAGGGCCAATGTGGGTTAGTGATTCACTTTGGAAAAAATGATTTGTAGGAATTTTAGTATTATTTAAAAAAAAAAAAGGGAAGTGACCTAACATTATGTGATAACATGTGACTCCTAATAGATTATCCTGATCTTTTGGCCTACCCTTGGAATAGAAAACAAGAGAATATTGTATTCAATTACAAAAATAAAATTAAGTTTTAGGGCTGATATGGTGTGTTGGTTCTTTGTTGGTGCTTTGCTGAACATAGTTGGCTACCATTTTTCAGATGTCTAGGCTCTTTGATTTTCAAATGTTTAGGGCTAATGTTTTATTCTAGATTGTGTACAGCTTTTCTTATGAAATTTGAAGTCTATGTAGGATTGTAATCCATAAAAAGACTGATGATTTATTTTAGTAGAGATATATAAACACTGATAACAAAGTTTGTGTAGTCAAGACTTTCATTTAAAAGGTAAGGGCAAAATAATACTATCAATGAAGGTAGATTTTGTTATGAAATATCAAGTCCATTGCCATTGTCGGAAGTGATAGGCGTTGTCAGGGCCGGTTCTGGAAAGACTCGGGAGCATTCCCTGCTTTGGTTCATGTCGGTTCCTTCAAGTCATTTAGTGAAAATTAACGTTTTTTATTTAAATTTTATAGTCATTTCTTTATTTTTTTACATTAGTTTCCGAAGTGGTACATTAGTTTCCAAAGGGCACCACTTCAAATACCTTTAACTTCATCCTTTTAATTTTACTTTCTAAATTTGTAGTTCAGCTCATGGACATTATTAATGTAAGGCACATGGATTTATGCTAATACTCTATATATGAGAAAATGATTGAATATGCTTGTAAGAGAATATGTAAATGCTAAAGCATAGAAGGTCGTCTTTGCTTAAGACTAAGAGGTATGGAATTCACACATGGTGCAAAATAAAAGCAATTCATACTCAAATTATAATTCGAAATGATTCAAATATCAAGAAATTGAAAAAAAAATTATTTCCAATTTTATCTTTAATTAATATAATAGAGTCAACCATATGCTCTTATATCTTGAGATCTTACTTTAGAATATTAATAAATATCTAAACAACGATGAAAATAAATTGTTGGGAGAGTTTAAAAACTAACAAATTTAGCAGAGATAAGGACATAGTTGTTCAAAATAGGTGGCCAAAATTTACTAACTACACAGCCTCGATAAAAGAAGTCACAATACTCTATTTTAAAATGTATATAATTTAGAATTATGTTATTGTTTGGACAATCATACGATTATAAAAATAAACAAAAATTCAATCTGGTGTATTTGACAAACACTAGAAATCAACTATCAAAATATAGATCTGATTTGCAAAAGGCAACACATCTACCAAGTATTGACCAGGAAAGTGTAGAGTGAGTGTTTTTTTAATTATGGAAAATAGTTGGAGAATATTCAAANCTTTGCAAAGGGCAACACATCTACAAAGTATTGAGCAGGAAAGTGTAGAGTGAGTGTTCTTTTAATTATGGAAAATAGTTGGAGAATATTCAAAAATATTAAAAGCCGATCAAGAAAAAAAATACAAGGATTTTATAAAATAAAGACTCTCGTGATATCAATTCTATAAAAATAGTACTTGCACATGCGCATCAATTAGTAAAAGTAAATATCTTCATCTGTCAAAATGGTAACTCTCATTCAGTGATCTTGCTCAGACTTATAAGCGCATATCATTTCCAGACCAAAACAGCGAGAAAAAAAAAAATCAAACACCCACAAAGCTAATATTCTAGAAAATCACAAAAATGAAAATATAAATTTACGTATGCATACCCAAACAAATCAAACATATACCTGAAATGTTAGGCTAAAGGGGTTCTTAAACCCGCGTTTAGGCAACCGGCGACGGAGCGGAGTCTGACCGCCTTCAAACCCAAACTTCATAGTCCCCCTAGCTTTCTGACCCTTGTGACCCCTCCCAGCAGTCTTGCCTTTCCCTGACCCAATTCCACGACCCTTCCTAGTCTTCTGCTTTCTGGCTCCCTTATTATCTCTCAGATCATTCAAGCTCAAAAGACTATAAGCCCTAATGCTTTGAGACCCAAACAATCCATTCAACATAGAGCCAGCATTAGGGCATTGTCCGCAATGTAACGATGAGAATTGTTGAGATGATGAAATGGGTAAGAGTATTGAGTCGGGTTTGGTGTAGATTGAAGCATTGCAGATTGAAGCATTGCGTATTGAAGCTGATAACAAATAAGATAGTCGTCTTCTTAACATTTCTTGTGCGTGCGTGCGTGTCTGAACGGGCTTTTGATTTCTGGCTTTGGGAATTTTCAATCAAATTGAAAACTAGGGCTTTGAAGGGTTTAACTAGTTAGTACTACGAGTGAATCTGAGTGGTAGCCTGAGCATCCTCGATGGACGCCAGAGTGCCGCCTGAGCACAAACCGCTGTTTTTTCTAGCCTCGATGAACGCCTGAGTGTTGTGTTCTTCTCGCTTGTTCTCTGCCTTTTGTGGTTTAGGATTTAGGGCAAAATCAAAATGGCCCGAATAAAAATAAGAAACGTGAATTACACCTGGACCGTACGAAATTTGTCACTAAATCACCCAGACTCTCTGAAGTTTATAAACATATATTACTTAGATATTTTAAATTTAAAATATTATATTTAGATTAAAAATAATTCAACCAAATATAAAATATAAAATATTTTAAATTTTATAATTAAAATTCATGTTCTATTGTGTCATTTATTGAAATAAAAATTCAATTTTTTCTTAAAAAATCTTAATTAGTATACAATTGTATTGTCTATTAGAATTTAATTTGGTCATTTAAATGACTAAATTAAAATACCAAGTTATCTCAATTAAAGCTAAAAGATTTGTGTCCATTACAGTTTGACTCATTGTTTAATTTTTAGTTTTATTCTAATAGATAGTATACTAATTATGATTTTTTAAAAAAAATATATATTTTTATTTTTAATTTTATTTCAATAAATGACATAATAGAACATGAATTTTGGATGAAAATTCATGTTCTACTATGAATGACTTAGACCCCTTGTTTGATTTTTTAATTTTATTCCAATAGATAGTATAATTGTATACTAATTACATTTTTTAAAGAAAAAATTAAATTTTTAATTTTAATTTTATTTCAATAAATTATACAATAGGACATGAATTTTGGTTATAAATTTAAAATATTTGATATTTTATTTTTGATTAGAGTATTTTTTGTTTAAGTATAATATTTTAAACTTAAGGACTCTAAGTATTATATACCTAAAAATTTCAAATGATCTAAGTATAATTTATTAACGAATATATTTACAATTGAGTTTTAGTGTTACGCGCGTACAAACTTCAGAAGTTTTTGCATGTAATATTTCAAATATCAAGGATTTAAGTGATAAATCTCATAAGGCCGGATATAATTCTCCCAATAAATAATCTACAATTCTTAATGTGATCTACATCGGTCTGATGAAGATTTGTACTCCATGATTGTTGTTTTTCCTGCCAAGTTGCATTAGTTTAAGCTTTTGTTTATGGGTGTTCAAATTTTCGATCGACAGTAAGTTTCTATCCTATCCTATTGAATGGCTAACCATAAAAATTGGGTAAGAATGCAGAAAAATTTTTGATCTTTCAACAATTTTTGGGTAGGAATGCGGAATAGTCATCCATTTTTACATTTTTATCCTACCCTACCCGTAATAATTTTTTAATATATATATAAACAAAAAAAACCCTAAACTCTAGCGGAACAATTATGATTTTAATGTATTTTCATATGGTTTAAAGTTTAAACTTAAATTAATTGTTATTGTATTTGTGTAACAATTATGGTGGATTGATGTTCATACTTTCTTATGTTTTATTATAATTCTAGTTGTAGTTGTTTTAGATTTTAGTATTAATTGATTTATTGTGTTGTTAAATTGGTGCATGTTATTTAATTAAATTGCTAAAATGATCCAAAAATTAATTGTTACAAAAATGTTTACCCGACTTCCTACCCGATTAATCGGGTAGGAAGTCGGGTAAGAATATCACACCTGTCAGGTAAGGTAGATCAATAAAAAATTATTTCGCAAAGTATCGAATAGGAAAACGAAAGAGCATATTTCCTACCTGTAGGGTAGGGTGAACACCCCTACTTTTGTTGGCTATATTCTCTTATGAACTCTTTTCCAAAGGAGAGAGTACAAATTATCTTTTAATTTTGGTTAGTGAGATCCAAATGCTAGTAGCTCCATAACACATTAATATATTTTGATCTTCTAAGATATGATTTTTTATTTTTTTGAATTTAAATTAAAAATATAAATTGATGGTGGGCCTATTGAAATAAAACGAGTCTCATTTGGATTTATAGTGGAGCGATTGAATATTCAGGAAAAATATTAAGAGAAAATGGTAAGATACCTAAGAGTTTATTGAGATTCAGAGTTGACTGAAAACAATCTTAGGTAGAATGGAATGTTTAACCTTACTCAACGGGCACGTCATGAGAATTGCTAGGCCACCAGAAAGTTGTTTTTTGAATGATCACCAGAAAGTTGTACAATAGCTATCTTCATAGATAAAACTATGACAAGTGTCACTTGGTGCATCGTCTCAGTTACTCAAAAAAATGAAAACATTTCAAAAATAAAATAAAAACGATAAAAAATTTAAAAATTTATCAAAACTTCTTGAAACATCCAGTAATATTAGTGAAAACATGCCTGAAATATCTCAAAATAATCCAAAACATCCCGAAACACATAAAACACCTCGAATCATTAAAATTTTAATTTCATCGTTGATTTATTTCAATTTTTTTTAAAATAAAAATATTTCAACCATTTTGATTGTTGTGAAATGAAATTTTAATCATAGGGTAGTTTGAGCCTGTCCCATACTTGCCATCAATAGCTCTTAACAAGACTGGTCAAACCAATAAAACATGGACATCAAACTATTGGTTAAGAATTTATCCTTTAACGGATCGACATGAATTCAACTATACACAAGAAGAACCCAATTATACGAGACCGGATACTAACATGGCATAATCCCAAATATACCCCTTAGCCATGTTGGTATAATGACACAGTACAAAGGAAACAGACCCAACCCCAACATGTAAGAGAGTTTGGGTAAAAAGAAGATTCATTTGTTCTCTATTAGAAGCGCATAGAGCCATCTACTTGATGAATCAGAGCTGTTCTATCAAATTTCTCAAATTAGCAAAAAATAGAAAACGAAGTGTACATGTATGTGAATCAACTATTCTAAGCTGGGAACAAAAACAAAACCCTTAGCATGCCTGTTTCATTTGCCTGCCATGGTACAATGGAAGCCAGGGAGTAAAATTAGCTTCAATTGAACACTGAGCTTCATCAACGGTCATTCAAGCACTCTGTTGACAGTCCAGCATTTCTGAAATTCTGACAAGCTGCAACCCAACTCCATATGAATCACCAAGGAAAAATGTTGGCTTATATATCTGACTACGGTCCTTGATTCTTCAGTTTCTTTGAAGTAATCGGGGCAAATTCCAGGCTAAAGCAGCTTCTCTTGAAAAACTGTCTAGCATGTTTTGTTTGTGTGTTTAGACTGTGCTAGTCGCAAGTTCTGTACTTGTTCTACTTGTTTCAGTATCAGCATTGCCATATTGGCCTCTCTTGGCATCACCCATGGATGTTCTAGTTTCCGGAAGAGGAATGTGGGAATTGTTTAAAGTACAAATATGATCTTTTTTGGACCCATCTGAAGATGATTCCGTGCCAGATAGAATTTTCTTTAGCTGAGACCGCTGACAGACAATCCGTCCCTTGTTCCACCCAGGAAAACAAAAGGATGATGAAACATTATCCTTCAAAAAAGAATAAGCAGCCTTCGCAACAGGAAAATCTCGTGTTATTGAGCTCTTCTCCATCTGCCCCCGCCTGCTTAAAAGAAAGAATCCATTGTTACAAGAAAATAGATAGTATGGAATGGGGGGCTAATACACACACATGCATACATATATATGCATATAGAGAGAGAAAGAGAGAGAGGGTTGAAATCCCAGTCCAGATACTGCCTTTCAAAATACTCATTTGTTTATTTGATATGAGACCCAATTTCAGTTCAGGTGAAGTAGACAATTCCTCTATAACATTACCATCACCCAGTTGGCTATGGACATCTTTAATTGGCAGGAGACAAATATATATAGAAAATTCTTGGCTCGCCTTTGGCTGTCCAAAAGTTGGAATCCGTCTATAAATAAGACAGCACCCAGAACACATTGTAGACAAAACCCAACCCAAGCACAATTCAACCAAATACCACACCTAAAAAAACATTTGCTCAAACTAGCTTCATCAACACTAAACCCAAACTTAGTTCGGGCAATGCCATGACATTGAAGAAAGTAGTATAGAGTTAATTTCCATGGTGTGATCATGCAAACATATACAACCAAATTAGGTGTGCTTATTAAAACAAACTACTTAACATTTGTTGTACTAGCCCGGGCCCTCCTGCTTGGTGACTGTCAAGACCACCAGCCCCATAGGCATTCAAAATGACGAGAGTACGAGTAACCACAAAGAAAAAAGAGCTTACACTACAACAACAGTTGCCATTTGAGGAAGATCCTCCCCATTTATCAACATCTCCTGCATATTGTTGAGCCAAACTGATATTGCTGTGCATGCACCACCAGGCCACATTCTGCAAATCAAACATCACATAGGAGGAATGAACACACAATAGCAAACATTTCCTTCCTTTTTTATGTCTTTATCCTTCCTATCTTTTCAGGAAAGGACAAAACTTAAAGTGGATAGTGCCAGTGATACCTGTGTACATCCACAGGCCAAACAAGTTTACTGATACAAAATAGTTCAGGAAAAATCCCCCGCTTTGTTGCTTCAATGAGCACTACTGCAGCCTGTTTCTTTTGGCCCAGCCACCAAAGTGCATCTAAAAGTGTGTTGTAGCACCTCATCCCCAAACCACAACCTTCAGAGTTCAGTTTGTCCAAGACGTACTCTACCATCTGCCAATTAGAAATATCATCATAATCTCCCTTGATCATCTGCCCAATCACCTGATGAATGTTGGATACCCTATTCGTAAACATCTCATCCAGCAAGCCATTGGCCTCATCCCACCTGAAAATAAGGACTTCAAAATGTGAGACATTGAGCAGACAGAAAATCAAGAATGGTTCAGCATGCTTTCACATCCAGAAAATTTGATGAATTCAATTACTACTAGAGCACCTGAATCAACAGATACGGAACATTTTGGCACCTGTAATTGTAAAGCTCTAATTCGCTTTTTGTGCAGAAAAATTCAATGAGTTCCACAAAGGCATAAATAATTCCAGTAATTATTGATTCAAGTTTTGACCTTTTACAATAGTCTGCAATTACAGGAATTCTCCAACATCATTGTGCAAGAGATTACAGATACAGAGCAGAAAAGAACAAGTGCCAAAATTTGCATCAGCTTCATCCGGGTGCCAATGCTCTAGTAGAGAATGGCCATGTTCTAACAATATATCAGAAGTACTATTAGCCGTACTTATAGTAAGACATAAAGAGGGCAGCCAACACAACAACTCTATTTCACTCCAAATTTTACTGCATCTACCCAAATTGTATTTAGCAGACATTACTATGTTATTTCTAGAATCTTAAGAGGTCAGTAGAACAAGAATAAATCACCCATACAATGGATAGTCCCATTTCCACAAAAATTCCTGCAAAATTTTATCCAAAAAATTGGTAATCAGGAGATTAGTACAGGCATGCCAAGATGCAGAGTTTCTGACTCTCAGATTAAAATGCTGAGAATCAAATATTTCTTCATCATAGAAATTGAAAAACGGAGAAAGAAAAAGGAAAAATAAGAAAATAGTCTAAGTGTGGTATCTATTATTGAGCCTCGAAAAACATAGATCTGCACAAACCGACAATTATTTTTCCACACTAGGGCAATTACCGGAATGGCTATGCTTTATTACACATCAGTTTTCAGTTTTCAGACAGCTCCAATTCAAGTTTACAACCTTTGAACCCAAGGGACAGACTACAGACAAGGTGGCCAAGGGTCCACCTTAAAAAGTTAGCAGCCTTGATTGCATCAGTCGATGCTCTAAGCGGTCCGTACACTTGCTTGTTAGCCACAAACTCAACAGAATCTAATAGTTATGTTCTTACAACCCAACTTAGCCAAAGCTTAAATCCAAGCTATTTGGGGTTAGATAATTGCCTACATGAGCTAAAATCCATGTCTGAAGCATGCACACTTCCACTTCTCTCTTCACTGCTCCTTTATCAATTTAATTATTCTAACAATCCCGCAAATATTCTTGTAACCCCACGAGCCTAACATTAAAAAAAATCAAGTGTGGAACTGGGGCTGGCCGTGGGTCAGTTCAGACCAGGAAATGCAGAGGCCACGACTTCTTGGCTCAATCCAGCCCCATGGGCCAGTATTTTGTTATTCAAGTGTAACACCTATTTTTAATTTTCGTACTTTAAAATCATAAATAATATATAAAGAAAAAAACAACATAAGTATATGTATAACAGGTACTATTCCAGACCGTGCCGGGCAAACCTAAACCTCTGGTTCCGACCCTAAGTTTTCACGGCGTACCACCCACCCATGGCCATCCCCATGTGAAACCTTTGAAGCTAAAAATCTTCAAAAGGCCATATATGGAGCAATATAAAAAGATGAGATGCTACCTTCAAGAGGAAATAACTAACACACATACCTTTAAGGTTTCTATAATATAATATAAATAAATGTTGTCTACAACTTTTGTAGGGCAATGGCATCGAGCAATAAAAAATCTTAAAAGCCACAAGAAAAAGTCTGACATTGTAATTCTGAATTTATACACAAATATGAAGATATGAGAATGAGAATAATCCCATTCCATTACAAACAATTGTCCTATACACATCAAGCCATCAACTATAAGAGAATGTGCAACTTATAGATACTCTACAATCCATACACTTCCCATGTGTGGCCAACTATCTTGTATGAATGGGCCAACCAATTCTACTCAACTTAATAAAGCCTTAATTCCAATTATTTAAGTTGACTATGTTGAAATATAATACTTAAATTACACCATCTCCAACAGCTTAAACTTTTTGAGTAGATGATTATTTAACATGGTATCAGGGTAGGAATATCTGTGTTCGAATCTCACTACCATTCTAATTATAAAATAGATTTTCACCTGATAGGCTTAAAATTTAGTATGCACGTGAGGAGGTGTGTTGAAATATAAATACTTAAGTTACACCCTCTTCGACAGCTTAAACTTTTAGAGTAAATAGTTGTTTAACAGACTACATAAATCTTGTCCCTCCTTTGTGCTTTATCAAGGACCATATTATCTGTTAGACCGTGAAAGTGAGGTATAATATCATATTTTACCTCTTCGTTTAACGTTATTTAAACATGCATTTACTTTTTGCATTAGCATCGATATGTATTAAATCATTAGTTCTTAGTGATGCATTATTAAGTCTTCTATAAACATGTTCACATTATCTAAGTCGATATTCTCTCAATTTATTTTCTTTTGGTACTACTTATACTGTTTCACAAATGTACTTATTCATAATTCTATTATTTCCCATTTTACCACATATCTATTTTAATATCTTCATTTCTACAAACTATATATGTGTCTTCCCTTGCTTTTTTTCTAAACATCCGGGACTGTTGAGTGTTTACACAAACATTATGTGATTCAAGTTAATATTCAATCTAACAAAGTTTTATGTTATCTATCAGTTACATAATGCAGCACTCCTTTATTAGGGCTTGGGACTAGTCGTGTAAAAGATAACCACTAAAACTTGACAATGGGCAAACCAACTGCATCCATAATAATAAGGGAAGCAATTAGACTTGAACTCAAAACATCACCTACTTGATATTTTTGTTAACTAGCAAGTTCTCTAATAGTTCAATTGAATAGAGGGTGAAACTTAGTATTCATAAACTCAACATTATTATCAGAAATCAAAAGCAAACAAATATATGTGATGGAATCACAAGATCATGATAAGGTAGAGCAGTCATCTTGATCCCTATTTGACATTGTTTGGAAGAATAAGGCTAACAGTAGAAAGTCTTGGACAGAAACTTCGCGACCAAAGAGCTAAAATCCAAAAACCTTTCACTTGCATTAGAAAGTGTTTGTCTCCAATGCCAATTGTTGTTGGTTCTAAAGAAGTCGGGGGTGGAGAAGTCCAAGTCGATGCCAAATCTTATTGAGTGCTGGCAATCATGGCAAAGGACTAGCCAACAATGACACGACTCAAGTTGTACCCAACTCGGAACCTTTTGCTCCATGTTTCACGTAAATACAAGTCTCATGCGACATGGATAAGGCATTCAAAACGTCTTGAAGCCAATCCCTAGTTCCCTCAGCCATCATCATCAAATCAGCAAATACCATTTCGCCAACACTGCACCAGCACGAATCACTTGTAATGTTCTACTCCTTCTTTTACCTAACATTTCATTCGTATTGTCCAAAAACCACTCTGTGATTCCATGACCAATGCATTTCAGTGTCTTCCAAATTGATGGCCCATATTACCCTTGAATCATGCTGGCAATCCTATAGGCTATTGACTTCTTCCTGTTCCCTGTTTGGGCAAGCCTTTTTATTCCTTTACTAAACCAAACCAGATTATTCCCTTAAATCTACCTTCCACCTTTTCACACTTTCCAAGATGCAACATCTATTGAGAGTGGTTTGGAGGTAAGAAAGATTTCCAACATAAGTAATAGATGAACCAACATAATGGAGATTGGAGAAGGTAGTAAAAGAGCAGGTCCAGAGGTGGTCTTAGCTACTAGATCTTTAGGAAAAAGAAGTTGGCTAAATAGAAAGAATGGCAAGGAAAGAATTGGTCTGGGCTACATGTGCTGGCAGTTTACAAGCTCGCCCCTACCTTCCATTTTTCTTTCCAAAAACTGTGGTTTACCCATACATTGCTATTAAGTAAGAAAACAGATCTCAAATTAAAGGTTGAAAGCTGAAACTTAGTATAAATGGTGCCAAACAGAGTGGCATATAGCTGCCAATGGATAACTCACATCGGTCCAACCTGAGGCTCAATTAGAATAAATAAATGAACATATTCATCTAAGAAATATTGAAACTTCCAAGCGGAATATAATACACCAAAGAGAAAATAAACTAATCAAATGTAACATGGGTCGTAATGAGGTGCTCATGCAAGAGTGGCCTTTTCTAGGCATAGTAAAAAAAGGGTTGGGAGAAAGGAGGGTGATTCAAAATTTTCAAATCCATAAAGTGAGAAGGAGCCTAGAATCGTGGATTATGATGCCACCATGTATGAGTTTGGTCCTCAGTGGACTTAAACATCAAAACTAAACCATGAAAATTCTCCTCTCAAGTTAGCTTTTGTCCCTAGAGTCTAATTGATGGTATCATGTCAAAAGAACATCACCCACTACATATTCAGGTGGACGTAGTTGGAGCAAATGACAATTAACAATATGGAAATGCACTAAAAAATAATCTAAGTTGCAATGCAACCATGTTAAATCAATGTAAAGACTGTTCTCAAGTCTAGCAAATGACAATTAAGAAAACCATCAGCATCTAATCAACTCTTGCAGATTAAAATGTACAAGGAATCATTAATAACTGTATGAATCACTGACCTGTCACTCTTTGCATAAATGGACAGCATCATACAGTAGCACATGACACTGGGTAATATTCCCAATGCTTTAATTTCCTGAAATTGCTCCATACTCTCATCAACAAGACCTGCAAAGCAGTAAACACTCAAAACCGCCTCAAGGGTCTGCTCATTGGGATCACACCTCACCTTTTCCATCTCAACATAAGCCTTTATAGCTTCTTCAAATTGGCCTCCCTGTCTAAATCCTTCAATGAGACCATTAATAGAATCCCTGTTCCGTGGAACCCCAACCTCACTCATTCTGGACAAGATTGCTTCAGTCTCCTTGTAAAGTCCCCCTCTTGAGAATGTGTAAATCAAAGAGTTGAAGGTCTCAACAGTTGGTTTGCTCCCAACTTCATTCATAGTATTAAAAGCAACAAGAGCCTCCTCATACAATGCAGCCTGTCCATATGCGGCAATTACCCCTGTAAAAGCCTTCGAACTCGGGACTAGTCCCTTCTCATTCATATGAAGTAAAATTTTCTTTGCATCCTCATGAAGCCCCCCCTTTCCACAAGCAAATATCAACCCCTCGTAAGTCTCCATATTTGGCTCAACATTTTCCTCCACCATATCGTGAAATAAAGTCACCACCTCCTTAAAATACCCACCTTCACCAAACACCTCAATAAGAATATTGTAAGTACTAGCATCCGGATCCGTGTTACTCACTTTCATCTCAAGAAAAAGCTCCCTAACATCATCATACCTACCATGCTTCCCATACAAATTCAACAAAATAGTATAAGTCGCCGCATTGGGCACACACCCTGCAGCCTGCATTTGCCTAAACACCCCCATTGCCTCCTTAATTTTCCCTGAATGTGCATACGCCTCTAATAGCACATTATAGGACGTTATCTCTGGTAAGTTCCCTCCATCTTCCATTTCCCTCAAAAGCTCTGAAACCTTTTCTAATTTCCCCAATCTCCCAAATGTATCAACTAAATAACTGTACGTCGTTATATCCGGTACAATCCCACCCTCATTCATTGTCCTAAACACCATTTCTGCCTCATCCCCTAAACTCCGATGGGCACAAGCACTAAGCAATGTATTATAAGTAACAATATCGGGTTGAATACCCTCATGCCGCATTTCGGCAAACAAACTTAACAACCCCTCCCATTCATACCCGCCTCTAGCACAAGCATTAATCACTGTATTATAAGTCAAAATGCTCGGCTGAACTTTTTCCTTTTTCATTCTCTTCAAAAGTTCTAATGCGGTCTCAAACTGGCCATTTCGACCATATGCATTAATAATTGAAGTGAACGAAAATACACTACGCGGAACACCGTGGCTGGGCATTTCGTCGAATATCTCATAGGCTTTATCTAAAAGTCCTTCGCGGCCAAGCACGCCAATCATGATTGTGTAGATGTGTTCGTTGGGCTTACACCAGATCTGTCGCTGCATGTACTTGAAGAGGCGGAGCGAGCGCTGCCAGTCGCCGCGGTGAGCGAACTCTTTGAACACTAAGGCAAAATCATTGAGGGAAAGCTTGTTCTTGAAGGTGTCAAGGCAGCGAGCAATGCTGCCTCGTGGTGGGAGGCTAGAGAGCTTGTTGATTAGGGTTTCGACGTCGTAGCTGTACTTGCCTTTCTCGACGGTGACCGATGGGTTTCCGAGGACTAGTTCTTTTCCTCTTGCTCTGAGAATGAAGGAACCCAGAAGTCTCCGGCCTCCGGTGGCTGAGAGGTTGCTGGGTATAGTGGCGGGAAATGGGAAATGGTGGAGGGTGGTGGTGGTGGTGGTGCGGATGAGAATTGGGGAGGAGAGAGACTGGCAAGAGAGGGTCATTTTGGTGGTGTGTCGGTGAGCATGAGGCGTTGGGGCTGTGGTCTAATGTCGGGATTTGTGTGAGGTCGAAGATGAAGAAGATGGACTGAGGGAGACTGAGTTCCGGGAATGAATGGGGGCGAGCTTGGGGTTGACGAAGGACACGTGGAGTGAAAGTTTTGGATAACAGGAGTTTGGCACTTAACAGTAATGAAGACTGGTATTCAGTTATAAACAGGATTAACCGATACTAATTGCCGGTATCATCTCTTATGTTCCGTTTGAGAGGAAAAATAGAAAGGGACGCATTTTTTATCATTTAAGGAACGAAAATAAGAATAATACAATTTTTTTTTTTTATGTTTGGTTGGATGGATAAAAAATAAACATAACTAAATTTTTTTTATTTTTTATTTTTTGTGCTATCAAAGATTAGGGATGACAATAAAATCGTGTCGTGTCAGATTTATATTGAGTTATTACAGATTTATGTCGAATATTAATCAAATCTAATTCAACTCATTTAACTAATTGTAATGTGTCGAATTGCAAGTTGATTTATTTATTTTCGTGTCGTATTTGTATTTGTATTCATACTGACCCATATAAAACTTTGAATAAAAAATCTAACGCTAATATTCTATTTTCACTTAATTGAATTTATGTTAATATTTTTTTTACAAACTAAAAATTAACTTAAATAAATATAATAATAATAAATAAAAATATCTTTTTTATATAATAATTATGTCAGTGTTTAATATATAGTTACAAATAATTGATATTTTATGTCTATAATACTAGTTAAACATGTTAGTTTCGTGTTAATTTTGTATTATCATACAAATAAGAAAATAGAGAAAGTGTTTATTTTTAAATAAACAGGTTGATGGTGTCAATTTTGAGTTTAACTGATTGAACTGAATATGAGTCTTTTATATTTCTTTGTTCACGTGCCAGATAATTTTTAAATTCGTGTCATAAAATTTGTGTCGAGTTCGAGTTGCGTTATCATGTTAAGTCAAAAAATTTTACTCCTAATTAAGATGAAAAAATATTTTTTTAATTTAAATTTTTTATTTTTTATTTTTAATTTTTTTTAAAAAAATACATATATAAATACATATTTTATCATTGTATTTTTATATGAAATTAATCTATACATAATAAATATATATATTAAAAGATATGTAAACAAATAAGATACATCTTAATATAAATAATTAATTTTTCATCCACTTCCGATTTTAGAAGGATTGATTTTGGTGAATTGGAAGAAAAATTAATTCATTCACTTTTTCATTCTTCCTATTTTTCTTCCTTACCAAATATAATGTTTTATTTCTCCCTATAACTTTTCATCCTTCCAACTTTCTATCCGTCCATTTTTTCATCATACCAAACGGAATATTAACGAGTAAATATTTATTACAACAGTGTCACATAGAATACATCGTATAAGATAAGTGAACTTTATTATTTTAATATGTTAGTTAATCAACAGAGTGATTATTGAAAGTTATTAAAATAGTGGAATTCACTTATCTTACATGATATATTCTTATTAATTGATAATATTATGTGGTACCGATGACATAATATCACCATTATAATGAATGTTTTCTCCTCGTTCACAATATGTGGATCTTAGCCACCCATCCCCCCTTCTTTTTGGCACATCATTGGCTATTTTTTTTATTTTTTATTCTGAAAGAAATAGAAAATTTCATTAATCATAAATATCTAAAAAGAAAGAATTGCACTATGAAATCAAATCATTTATTCCCATGTATCATCAAACTCATTAAGACAACTTGCATACCTAGCTAACTGGTGAGCCATATTTATTACTAGTGCGCCTTATCCGTCACGGAACTTCAATCCACCAACATCTCTAAAAGCCCTCAATTTTCAGTTTGATTTATCCTTCCCATCTTTCTTCTCAGTATTAGTAAGAAATTCGCTCAAATCACTAGAACAAATCCAGGGTAGTTCGTTATGTAATCGTAGCCGGCATATCAATAATCATGTCTCTACTAATTCTTCATAAAAACCTATTAAATGCCATTTCCTTTGCCCATTATTCTCATCCACATTGACGCCAATATGAGCCCGTGAAAAGCTCTACAAAGAGACAAAGATGTCTTTCTACCATAGCAAAGCCAAACCCCTCGACTACTCAATCGCCTCCACAAATATCTCATTAATTATCAATTGCATTTTCAACCTCTTAGTACCATCTATTTTACATTTTGTTTCCATCAAGACAACAAAATTAGGCCTTCCCTTCTTCACAAATTCGTAAAGAAAATGAACTATCCAAAGTTGCTCAATATCTCGGTAGTTCCAACTTAATAGATTCATGGTGAGCGGCAAGTCTGGATACTAGAAAATTGACGTCGTCTCAAACTCCATCAAAAGAGTTTACCTTTCCAATTTGTTGTCATTTCTAGGAATCCACGAACACCTCCACCTCCCAAGAATTTGTCGAAGATTCCCCCCCTCTATTGTATCAATCACTAGCTTCACATAATCATTCTTTGACCTAACCTGCCTCTTCCAAGTTCTCAGGGTTCTTTTACTATTTTGCTCCACTAGATTGATCCCTTTCCCTTTGCATTTATATTCATATTCATAAACTTGTTTTTTGTTGGGTTAGGCCCCATTTGTAGCAATGCCACTATCTGTAGTTTCAAAGGTAGATTGGGTTTCCTTTGTAGTTGGATCTAGGGTGGCTATGACCACATATGGGTAGGGTTTATTCACCCTCAAAGAGTTAAGTAGTTGGGCCCTCTGCAGGCTTTCTCCAAAAGTTTTATCGTTTCTCACTCCAATTTGAGTTTTTGTAATTGAAAGTTCCTCTATTGCATAATCCAAACTTATACTACTCCCCAAATTTCTGCCTTTTATCACTACTCTGTTTTTCATATTCAGATTACTGAGATCCCCTACATCCATGAGATTGCTCCCATCTAGGTCCGTAGTTTCTTGCTAGGGGTGTTCATGGGTAGGATTGAACCACGAGTCTCGTTACTCGGTCTAAAAAAATAGTCCCAAAGTCCGATAGTTGACCCTCCCGAGTTCAAGCCCAATATCATTCAAGAGAAGGCTTAGACTTATTCTCAAACCCATTATCTAGCCCAAAACTTAGTCCAAGACTCTACTACTTATTTAAATAAAATTATTAATTATTTATTTTTTGTCCATTTGACTCTATTTTTAATTAAAAAATATTAAATTATAAAATTTTTAAATGAAATTGTATATATATATAAAAAGGCCCACCCAACAGTCCTGCCTAGTGAGTGGCAAGTTGGGCTACAGGTAGTCTACTCCTACCCAAATCCCAGCCCAGCCCCGTCTTTAACTTACTGGAGTAAGGGTTTGGGCCTACGCTACTCAACTTAGCTCAAAAAAAATTTGCGGGCCTAGCCCAGCCCAGCCTTTGGACACCTTTATTTGTGGCTCAATACCCATCCCCTTCTAAGGAAAAAATATTGGGTGTAACCGTCCAATAATAAGATACCATGTGGACAAGTAGATCCCACATAATTTAATAACTACTCTGTCAAGTCATTTATATCCACTCAAGTGAAGTTCAGCTTATCTATTTGTAGGTTTATTATTAAATGATGAAACCACATATCAATAATGGCATGATGTTACTATTACGCCCAATATTTTCTCCCTTCTAAGACCCTAGTCGGACCATCATCCGAACCTCGCTTTCCACTCCAGCCACCGAACCATCATTATTACTAGTATGGTTAGCTTCAGTAGACGATTTAAACGCCATAAATCACTTTATAATTTATTAAACAAAATTGCAAATTTAATTCGTCATAGTTGTTGGATTACCCGTGAAATCTATTCAAAATTGGGACATGTTGAGAATCCAACTATAAGTTTCTTATTGTGAATGTTTTTTTTTGTTTTTAGTTAGGGGCAGAACTAGGATTTCACAAACATACTAAAATATTTTAGGGTTCAACACTAAATTACTATTAAAATAGTAAAACCAATTTCCATTTAACTTAAATAAAATATGAACAAAAACTGTAAAATAACCTATATTATTACATTTCAACTCAATCACATATTAAAGTAGAATATGATATTATTTCAAATCTCAAAATTTGTCTATAACCTATTGATGATAAACTAAATTTTTAGTTATTCTCTTCAATAGACAATACTACATTATTCGTGATAAAAAAAAATTGTTATTCTTTGTTGTGATATTTAGTTGAAATCATCATTTATTTCGTTGATTTACTCAATCCAAAAAACAAAAAAAATAATAATTATTTTTTTTTGTTGGGGGGGGGACCACTATCTTGCAAAAAATAAAAAAGTTAGGACCATTGTAAATATTTCCAAAACCAAGGAGACAAATGTATTAAAATAACCAAGCTATTATCCCTTAACAATACATAATTAGAGGGATTCAGAAACTCAAGGGGGGCAAGTGCCCAATTTCCTCTCTATGTGACTTCACATTTGTTTTTAGTCCAATTATATGTTATTTTTGGGCTGAGTTGGGTGGATGAAATACTCCAGATTTAAAAATCGTGGAACGTCAATTAATTTGTCTCTCTTTCTCACTCTCTAAACCTAGATTTTTTTATCAATCTTTATTTCTAAAACTGTTTATCTTAACTTTGGATATTTACCTTCTAGTTAATCATCTCTTTCTCTCTCTCCCCCTCCCCCCAAGTGAAAACATACATGCTTATAAATGATTAGATTTTCATTTTCATTTCATTTACAATATCTACTGTTTTTTGGCAATTTTACTTCTCATATAATTCTCATTTGAAAGATTCACATTTTGTCATCAACTGATTTACTAGAATCTCACAACACCATACACCAAAACATCTAGTCCCCCAACAAGAAAATCAATAATTAAGTATATACAACTCTCAAGACTACAAGTATTGTCATTGTGCTCAATCTACAATTGTTTATGGAGTGGCAAAGTTCCTGAAAAAGAGCTTCAAGATCATTGATTTAAGCCTTATTTAAGATCACCTTCAAGGATTTTTTTCTTAATGTGTCTTTGTGCACTTGGATGAAGGCTGCACTGGTGATTTCCTATAACAACTTGAGATAGCTTGTTCTAAGGTGAGTTGGAATGAGATTCCTAACACAAGGAACGATGTTAGAAAAAGGCTGAGATTATACTCAAATTATTCTCTTTGAAGCTTTAGTTAGTCGACATTCAAAATTAAGAGAATAAATATACAGTGTAAAGCTAGTTCAACATACATACCTGTTGTTATATTTCATTGGGGATATTTATACAATCAAATGTGATAATGTGGCTAGCACTCAACTACTCAGGGACGAGGCCTGGTTGACTACAACCAAAACCCTCCCCAAGAAGGCCATCACATCAGATCTTGTCAAGAACTATGTAATAAGTGTGATTCTATCATGCCCCATTAATTCTTGGAAACATAACACAATCGTGACTTTATTATCTAGGAAGCTAAGCATTTATAATGCATTGCCCCTTAACCATCATATCATCATGAACATCAAGTGCTCTATGCCAAGTACTCACAATCTGGACCCCGAGCATTATGGCTCAGTGCCGAGTATTCAATTTGACACCCCTTGGGGCTATTCTGTCACTGAGGGTTATGCTTCTACCATTCTGACTGTTTGAGGCAGGTTCTAATTTAATCATGACAAGGTCATGCTTATCTGTCACATTAATATTCTGCCCGTTGTGTGGTTCCCAAGACAATTTATTCATCGGGTTACTCTGAGTGCATCATTGTCCCCTTATGATGCGTGTTCACCTGGTCTGGACACCAATTGCTCGGTCTCGACTCATGGGAGATGGAAACTTGGGGGACACATCTGTAGTCCCTATCATGCCATGTGTGAAATTATAAGAGGCAAGCCGCCCATGTTCCATCAAAGGCGAACTTTTTTTAGGTCAATTAGGAGTGGAGTTCATCCACATCACAATTACATCTGTTAATGTGTCGTCTCATGTCAATTTTGTGTCGTATTTAAAATGTGATGAGTTAAAACACATTCAATACATTTATGACTTGGAATACGCACTTAACCTTTGTAATCATCTTGTTTGTTCTTTTTCAATCCTTGTTAGACCGATCAACATATCAATAATTAAGTTTTCAGTCAATTGGTGGAATACATCGCATTAACTTGGGAGCATTAGCTGATCGATATATCAATACATGTTCTTGTGCCCCATTCCAATCTTGTCCAACCTTATTAACTTTCCCTTCTCAACCTGTGTTTTATTTATTCTAAAAACATGTCTTCTTATTTTATAATTTCTTTTGCGAGGTTCATATTGTATATAAATTGTGCTTAGCGAGTCCAAGTGTGAATAGACAGCTTTAATTTTATATTTAATTTGTGCGTGTTTGAAAAAAAAAAAAAAAAAATATTGAAGTGCTCTTTCCGCTAATTGTTTGGGCATATTCCCGCCGTTTTGATTGGGTGTGACCAATCCATCACTCATATTTAAATCCAACCGCTAACTTAAATAATCACCTGTTCGCGACCCCACTTCGCTTCTCAATCACAACCATCAAACAAACCCACCGGGGCTCACTTTCGTCAGCTTTCCCAAAAGTCATCACATGCATCGAGCCACATGTCAATCATCAGCGTGTCTATTGCAAATAAATCCACGTCATCAAAATGGGACCACCAGTGTGGGGCACGATTCCATAGGGAAACCCAAAACCCAAAATTTAAACCGAACCAGTGCAACAGTTTTGTCATCTTCAATGGCAATTTAGTAATTAAAGATGTGAATTGGGGGCAATTTAGTAAGAAGGGCAACAGAACTTTCAGTTTCATAACAGACAGCTGCTGTACTAAGGAAAGAGAAGAGAACAACCTCTCTCTCTCTCTCTCTACACGGCGGTCGAATCCCAAACCAAAACTCCGGTGCTTTAAGGAAGCAAAATGGACTCCGACGAGGTAACAATCTACAGCTCATTACGGCAATCTGACCCCCAACCACCACCCACGGCGGCGCAACCTTCTTAACTACCACCAACCACCACTTTACTACTGTTTTAACGGTTTTTTTAGGGCATTTTTTTTAAGTGGGGATCGATTTTGATCTTCTTTTTCTTCGCTTCATTGGTGTTATATGGGTTTTTTGCTTATGATTTTTTGATGGGTCTGTAAATTTTGATGCAGAGATTAACGGCCTTGAAGAAGGCCTATGCCGATATAATTTTGAATACGGCTAAAGAGGCCGCGGCCAGGATTATGGTGTCGGAGAAGAGAGCTCTTCGGTTTCAGCGTGACCTGTATGCGGCAAAAGAAGAGGCTCTTCAGATGTTGCTGAGACTGAAACAAATGATGGATTCTAAGGTGAATTTTACTTTTGGCTAATGGGTTTTCCTTTTGTTTTGGTTTCAACGTTTTTAATTAATTGTTTTCAATGCATATATTTTTTGTAGCTGGGTACTGGAATTAGATGAGTTTTAGGCTGTTTTCTTATCTGGGATTTCATTGTTGCTGCTGTTATGTAATTTATTTGATGTTTGTGGTGAGGATTTTCAATTGGGAGATTTGCAAGTTGATTATGTTGTATAATCACTGGAAGAGTTCCCTATCCATCCATATTGACATTGATGAGAAAAAGTTTACTTAATTGTGTTTATTGGTATGACAATTGAAGTGTGCCTTCCTAAATAAAGGCATAACTAGAGTCATTCCTTTGCTAGTAGCAGCATATCTGAGTACAGAAATGATTGTGTAAGAGAATAGGTTGCTCCTCTGTTCCCTACTAATTGCGTAAGACCTAGTTTTATCTTCCCTTTGGGTGAGTTGAAGTGATCAGGACCTTCTTTCTTTTATGTGTGATTCAGTTAATTTTTTTTTGGGAACTATTTTAGTTTCTTAGACAACCAATCTTATCTGAGTGATGGGTTTTCTAAAATTTGTACTGGCATTATTTTTGAAATAGGGAACTTTTTTGAATCAGAAAGTGCTTGAAAATTGACTCTTTCTGTGTTACACAATTTAAATGGGGGCTTCAATTTGTTGGTTTTGAAAAATGTTGAAGGAGATTAACAATTCTGTCATTTTTTGAAGTTTCCTTATTCGTTGAGTAGAAATTCTCCAGTGTTATGACAGGAATGATTCAAAATATAGTTATTTCCCATGCATTGTCTTGTTGTGTTGGCTCTTACTTCCAGAGCATATCAATAAATGTAGGTTGTTACTCATTAGTAGAGCCATGTACAAGCTGGGTGCCTTTTGGGACTCCTAAATAAATTCCATGAGACTTTCAGAACTATTAAGGTGCCCCTCCTAACATCTCGATATTTTCAATATGGCCCTCCAAATCTAATATCCTATCTTCGTTCCATTCTTAATTGGCCATTCCAATTTCCGATTATATTTACTATACTCCAAGTTTCTGACAGTTTTATTACATTGAGTCTTTTCTAGCTTTGATGCCATGATGATGTAACTTGTAAGTCCAACATGTGACTAATAATGAAGAATAACAATAAGAAGTCCACTCATTCATGACCATGACTCTTTAGCTATTTTGTTGTGGAGAATTGAGTTGATTTAATGTGAGAGGTTGAGCTAAAAAAATGTGATAGCTTACGGTTTAATAGGAAATATGACCTTCGATAGAGAACGATGGAGAAAGAAGATTCAAATGTTGACTCTAAATAGTTGGATAATGTGGTGTGAAGTTGAGTTGAATTGTTCTGAAGTTATTTGGAAATTCTATCACGCTTCTTAGAGTCAATTTTTTCCAAAAAAAAAGAGAAATTAGAAACTTATCTTTAGATTGGCTACTATTAACACTTGGTGTTATGAAAAGAGAAAAGTGACCCGGAATTTTCTTTTTTACTATTTCATTTTCTTCTCTCTCTTCTTGCTTTTGTAGTCATGTAATTCACTTTTGACAAATATGTCTTGTCCTTTATAGACAAATATTCATTCTTATCAATTGTTAAGGGTGATGCTTTTAGCATTCAATTCTACAATTATAATAAGAAACCAAAGACTAGAATTTCGTTTTAGGTTAAACAACTTATTCACATGGATTGAAGAGGAATGAGCACACTATTTTGAAACTCATGAGTTATATTAATTGGTGGTAGTGAAACTCATGCGTCGTATTTTCCAAGATGAATTTGCTTTGCATGTGAAGTAATGACCTTAATTTCCATCTCCAAGTCTCATGAAATTGCAATTTTCTTTAGTTTAGGAAGGCAAGGCAAATTGTCTATTGAAATCCTTTCTTAACTTCAATTAGCGAGGAAAAAAAAGAATGATAATCTTAAGATCATAGTCTAATTAGGAATTTAAAACTATGAATGAACTATGTTAGTATGTTAGATGCAAATCAATTGAACTTAATTGAGGCTTGAAGCCTTCCTCTTATTGTTTTGTTAAGGTATGCCACGTACAGGATTACGGATCCTATGGAATTGATCCTTTAAGGGTATTCCTATCGACATTGAGAATTTTGGCGCCACATTTTATAGAGTGTTTTGCTCATTCATATCCATGTTCAACATAAAATTCTATTTCCCTTCTTAGAGAAGAGAAAGTTGATCTTAGTTCCTTAAGCTTGTTAAAAAGGTCCCAACTTTTTCTTCTGGTTTTGCTTATTGGACAATAGTTTGCACTTTGATCTTAGTATCCGAGCAAAATGATAGCTATTCGCTAAAGATTTATCAAGTCAATCTCCCTAAGAATCTTCTTGTCTTTCGAAGAAAAAGAGAGAATACGTAGCTGGGAAACAATAGGGGTTTTTTGATATTATGTCGACCAATTTGAGAATAATTTTTTAACCACTATTTTATCTAAAAGCTTAAGCTAATAGATATGGTACAATATATAGTTGTCCACGACCCTATCACACTTGGGTGGTTTGTTCATGTGATCTATTGTGTACTTTAGGAGGTATTATTGTTGGTGTGGTTTGAATTCAAGGTTCTTAGGTTCATATACTAAGTTAACTGCCACCTATATATTTCATCTTTGGACTCTGTTACTAGGTTCACCACAATCTATTTTAACATAGTCTTAATATGTCTGTTAGATGCCATGACCTGATGTCTTGGGAAACACTGTGATTCTATACTATGTCACTAGTAAGAATTAAAATTTCGTTTTAGTGTATTGGTTCGGTCACATCCGAAACAAAAATGTTTCGCAAATGATAAAAAGAAATAATAAATTTGGGAATTTTTTTCCTAAACATTGGCCATTGGAAACATGTCAAAACATCTCGACACACTTTGAAACTTTCTGTGAAACGATTCTATTATTTCGAAATGAAATTTTGATATTTGGTCATGAATGTTAAATTTATTTAACCTTTAATTTTTAATGTATTGATGTATGTGTGTGAATCTATATACTTTTAAATTTTGATTATTAATGTTGTGTTCTTCTTCCATCTTGGTCTTTCTTTGTTGTTCTTTTTAATGGAATTCTAGAATTTTGTACTTTTTGGTGAAATCAGATTTCAGATAAGAGACCTTCTACAAATCCAGTAGACAAATGCAATTTTTTCTGCTTCTACATCCTTTCTGTGATATGTGTATTTGGTAAACCAAGGCAACCCACTTCTTGCTTGTTTCTTGCCTAAGGGAAATTGATGACTAATCCAACAAATTTATGAGTTTTTTGACATAAAATAGGATGATTTTGCCTTGAATTAGGATCATTTCCATTCTCATACTGCAATTAGATACCATATCCGCAGGAAAAAATAAATTTTCAGCAATGACTGGGTTTTAAATATTCACATTTCAACAGTATGTGTGCAAGTTTTAGTTTTCCTTTGGTTGGTCTCTAATTGTCCGGGAAGTCAGGAAAATTGTGGAAGTTTACAATATATTGAAATACTGTTGTTATACAATCTCTATACTGGAGAATGAGTTTATGAAGTGTAGGGCACAGGCACACGCTAATGATTAGAATGCTAATTCTGTGTTAGATCAACCATTTGCTGGTAGTTAAGCAGCTAAGTTGAGTTTCAAGTTTTCCTCATGAACCATGTTGTTGAGAGCTTGATAAGGATTGTTGCATGAATTCTGTAAAGGAAGCGGTAATATAATGTGTCACCAAAGCTCTAGTATTGTATGGTATTGTGTTCAAGTCTTCCTAACAGGGATCAAAATTTCGTTGGGTGCATCGTTTCTAAAACAGTCGACTAGAAAGTTTGAAAATTTATTTTTTCAAACATTCCTAAGCATTAGTCAAAATAAACCGAAACTTCTTGAAACACTTTGAAACATTGGTGGAAACATGTCGAAATATTTCCAAACAACTCGAAACATTTTGAAACAATTCAAAACACCTCGAAGTATGAAAATTATGATTCCAAGTGCTGGAGGGAAATCACATCTGGGGAAGAAGTTTTGTCAAATATATTGTTGGCTCCATTACCTAGCGGCTTGTTCTTTTGGAGTTTCCAATAATCCAACACATATGAACATTATGGCTAATTTGGTAGACGTATTATGAGGGGATTAAATATTGGATTGTACTATTTTTTATTTAATCGGGCCTAATACTTTGTTTGGTAAGCAAATTTGATACCGTATTAATTTAAAAAACGTATATTGATCGTATACTTATCATATATTTTTTATACGATAGCTCTGTATTATGGAGATTTTTTAATATCACCAAGAGAGGTGGTATTATAATCCAACTCAAATGTATTGTTCTACACATTTACTATTATAACCCCTTAATTGATAAAATCAAGTTGTCATCAATGTAACAAACATTGATTGAGGATATTTTTGTTAATTCAACATTAATACGATGAAATAATTCTTTAACCAAACAACCGATTGGATTAAATAACTATTATCCAACACTCATATTGTGTATTACCAAACACTTGATAAAATTACGTATTATTCTAATAACCTATTTAATCTTGTCTTTTGTTCTTTTGTATTGTATTAGATCGTATTACTATATCTAATCCATCCATTTCTAATACGGCAACCAAACGAGCCCTTAGCGTTCCTTACACGTAGTAAAAGACATTGGTTAATTTTACTGACGACAAATGGAGACAGGTTTATCTCACTTGCCATCATAATGATTTACTTCCTTATTTACTCTATGGCGTTTATACATTGTTTTACAGATTTGTGAAGCAGAGATTAAATCCTCGAATCAACAGAAAACGATTGAAGAACTCGAAGCACAACTCCACGAAGCTGAGGACATCGTAAGAGACCTCAGAGAAGAGCTGAGAAAAGTGCAGGCTGAACTGGAGAGGGTGTCAAACAACAAAGTACAACCTCTGGATGAACTTGATATGGCTACTCCTGAGGAAACATCAGAGATTAATAGACTCTATACTTCTCAGACTCTCATATTCCCTCATCCACAATCACAACATGAATATATCGCAGCTTCTGACATGAGGAATTTATATTTGAATCCGGGTAATGAGGGCAATAAGTGCTCTAGTTCGATAGTTCATACCGGGAATTCCTATATGGGAAATCCTGATATTCCCTCGATAATATTAAGAAGAAAAAAGCCTGAGCTGTACAGAAACGGGTGCACCCAGAGAATTCGTGCATGTAAAAGGAAGGCATTGAGTAAGGCATTGTCTTATTCTGGGCTAAGTGTAAGAGAAGACGAAAAAGGTGAAAGGATCTGTACGACACCCACAATTCGTGCATGTAAAAGGAAGCCGTTGAATAAGGCATTGTCTCTTTCTGAACTAATAAATGATGTAAAGCATAAGTCAAGTGCAAGAGAAGATGAGAAAGATGAAAGGATCTGTACAACACCCACTCATGAGGCCGACCATATGTGTACAGAGAACAAGGGAGTGCACGCAAATAGCAGGCTTGGCAGCTGGTACAAAGTTCAGGCTGTCACGACCGTTTGTAGAAAAAGAAAGAGAGTTACTAGAAAGAGGAAATATAGAACACTCTCTTGCAGGTTTCTTCCTGAACAATCTATGAAGATGGCTCAAGCACCTGCTATACCCTGCTTGGGTTCAATTCCAGTTAATAACAATGCTCCCTCCACTGAAAACTCTTATGAGATGGCCCCGAGATTAACTTCAGATAACACTGGAATGAGCATACAGCTGGGATGTGCAGAAACTAATGGAAGTGATGCAGAGTTTGTTAAAGCTTGTGATTTTCAAAGCACAATGGTTAATGATGATATATTGGTAGATAAGTTGTTGACAATGAGACAACAAATTGGATCTACTGAGAGTTCAGGTGCTCCAATTGGTAGAATGAATATTGAGGAAGTTGATGTGCCATTAGCAGACTCAGAAGGGTCAAAAGCACCTGATACAACTCATGGGGTTCCTACTCAACCCGTACCTGATAGGATTATCAAGTACACATTCCAAAGGAAACGAAAAAGAGTCTCTTTGACTAGCATTGAGGGGAATAATTCTCTTGAAACAAGCACTTTTGAGGGAAAACCTGAGGAGAAACAAACTGGTTCCGTTGAGCCACAGAAGTCCAGTTTGATAACAGAATCATCTAGGGACAGTCGCCGACTAGCCCAGGTTGCTCGTCAGGTTTGTAGTATATATCTTTTACGTGTTCTTCTGTGCATATATGTATGCATTATATTGGTATTTTTTTATAAAAATACCTGTAGAACTCTTGATAATTTTTTAGGTTCAATTGGTACAGTTGCAAGTTATATTGGGGCATGGTCAGCGTGATTGCTAGCCCATCTAGTCTTTCTAGACTGTTTGCTAAAACTGTACATTATTTTTCTGTCGATAAGTAAGCTAACTTTGCATTACTATAAGTTTGTAAAAGTTGTTGATAAGTAAGATAACTCTCTATTATTCCTATGCATAACAATCAAATGTTGAGAATTTGGATATTGATTTGCTTTGAGGGGCCAATGAGGGAGAGGGGAAGAAACAAAAAAATTGTGTTGCTCTTTGCTATGCAACTTGTATCTACAGAATATATGATTTTAGCTAACATCAAGATGCAGGCTTCTTCAATGGTTGTTTGTTTTGAGGTCATTTTAAAGTCGAAAATAGATCATGACTTGGAATACCAAAGTTGCACCAAGTGATTTTCTTGGAAGTTTGTTGTTTGCCAATTTGGCATGCCTTCCGTGGGAGCAATTTGATGCTTTTAGTAATGTTTTGGTTGGGTTGAACTTTTACTAGATTGATGATCGTGGTTGAATCTTTTATCTTGAAGTGTGACAAGAGACCCAGTTGTATGTATATGTTAACTTTTGCTTTGTGTCTTACTGCTATATTGAAATCTTTCTGATTGTTCTTTTGTGCAGCTTATATCGTTGTCAGAGAAAAAATGGTGGCAGTAATTCTGTTACTTCATGCATTCACACAGTAAGGTGGATGAACTTGGAGGCAATGTAACTGAAGATGGTGTTTCGTCTAAGAATCCAGTCGAGGGAATTGCAGATCCTTGAGGTAGTAATTTATGGGCATCATATCGATTATGTAATGATCATTGGCGTATTGTTTCAGGGTCTCTCTCTCATTCACAGGACCATAACTTGTTGAAATTGACTGATTTTTAGTGGTGGTTTCCACCTTTGAGTATGTTTTATTGGGGAAAAATTTTCCACACACACACACACATATATATATATTGCTTTAAGTAGGCCACCTGCAGGGAACTAAGAATAATACTAGTTCAGCTTCCAGAAAATTGAGCATTTAGTTTTGCTCATTTGTTTGGTTTGATTACCTGTCTGTTGCACTTTGAAGAACGTATAAAGGAAGATATTGCATTTCTTAAAAATAAAAAATAAAGGACAGTCCGTAGGCTATTACCATTGCATCATCTATAAATAATCAGATGTACGCAATCTTAATCCTATTTGCGATTGCGTGTGAAAAAGGTTGTTTCTGTAATTTAATTTCATGATACTGAATTCATAATAAGACAATGTTGCTACCACACCAAGACCCGTGATAAGTTTGCAACTAGTGTCAATTTTGTTGCTCAAACTTGTGATGCTTAATTCATAATAGAACAGTGCAGTTGATTCGGGATCGAAATTAAAGCAAATTTTGTCCAACTTTCAATCTAAAATGATCATGTTGTACTTAAATGCATTAATCAATGAGCTGAAAAAAATGGTTCAAGTATAAAAACCCGGAATTAATTGATCTTCTTGGATTGTAATTTTGTCTATTAACTAATTGGTTCGTAATTTTTTTGGTGACGAAAAGTTATCATAGAAAAATCCTTCTTACTTTAATTCTTTTAGCTGCAAAAACATCTGTTTGGTAGTTTTGTTGCTGCAGCAATGTCTGCATACTGCTTACTATTATCAAATTGGGTAAATTACACTTTGACCCTCTCAATTATGACTTTTTTTTCTCAACATATTTTTTACATTGCACGCCCAACTATGTGATTAGTTTCACATTGTCTTAATTATTAACGCCCGTTACATTTTTAGTAAAATTTTATGTTATTTTTTCCACACAAATTATATAATTTTTTTCACTTTACCCAAACGCGTCAATAATTTTCATCAAAAAAGATATCAGACATTTCTCATTGGTCGAGGTAAAATAATCAAGACCAGCCAACCCATGAAACAAATACTACGATTTCTCGAGAAGCAAATCATTTCCTCTCATATTTAGATTATATTATTTAAAAATTATATCGTATTTGTGTTTTGTTTATATAAACCGAGAAGTGTCGATGAATAAAAAAACTGTGGGATACATATTTTAAAAGAAGGGCAGATGAATAAAAAATTGTGTTGAATGATCTGTCAAAATGAACACTTTAAAATTTGTCCATTTGCTTGCAGATCTCTACATTTTGCTTAGCCGGATTAATATTCTCACCCAGGATGTTGATTAGCCAGCACTTGCCGTATATGGGTTGTGACCTGGCTGGTTCAAACTACCTGCAACATTCATTAAAAAATATCAAAATTTTGTTTTCAAGCGGTCGAAACGTCGAAAACGAATCAGTGATAGAATCGAAATTATTTTAAGTTATTCCATAATATTTCAAAATGTTTTATAATATTTTAATATATTTTGACATTTGTTTCAAAATATTTTAAGACACTTTGATATATTTCAACCAATGTCATTACGTTGAGTTAAAAATTGCAACTCCTATACATAATCATGTGCCTCACCCGACTCATATTGATATGGCCCACAAGTAAAGCTAAAGGTGCCATTGATGTTCCTCTACACCTAACTCACTCGTTTCCTTAGTGGCCCGGGTTGGGGGGTTGGGTAGGGGTAGGGGTAGGGGTGGTCCTCTAATTTGAACAACACGGGGGTCGATATATAATCATACCATACAATATGCTCTCAATACCACCATGAACAACAATTTGGTATCGGTCCTAACTCAATATTAATCAACCAAACCAACAATAAATCGAAAAAAGAAAAAGAAAAATTCTTCTCTATTCACATGACCCTTCATTTCATATCAAGACTTGCACATTATAGTGAGCTTCCTTCCCTTCTTGTATCCATCCATATATGACTTGAAGAAAGAAATGAATGAAAAATTGAGATCTAAAATTCAAACTGAAATTAAAGGGTTACAGTATGTATGTATTGGCTGGCTCCAGTCATGTAGAGAGATTTGAGTGAATCGCTTCAACAAACCTGTAAAACTCAATTTTTTTTTTCGTATGTAGTATGGCAAGAACTCCAATCCATAGCTTCGCTTCTCAGCTAATAATATGAGTATTACACCTCCAATATGTATCTGATGTAACAGCTCATCTGTTGAATGGGAAGAAGATAAACAGAATAGATAAGTATTAGAAGATTGAGAGGTGACAAAATCTACCAAATTTTCTTCATTTTGCAAAATTTCTAGATTTTTTAGATGGGGAAAACCCAATTATAATAGATAGACAGGGCCTTGGTAGAAAATTTCACTTGGAGTAGCTAAATTATTTCATCCAACAACCTGATATGCAGGAAGTAAAGGTGTATAACATGTTTTTTAGGTGGTCATACATCTTTTCTGCATATCATTTTTCCAAATAGGTTGGTCAAACAGTTTCTTTCTTATTTTGCCTTCGTTTCCCCCTCTGTCATAAGATTGGGAACTATTGCCAACCTTACTCTCTACCGGGTTATCCACTGCCATGATGACAGGAAGCCATGAATGAAGAAGGGGTATCCTGAAACGCCAATCTGTGGCTAGCTTTTGCAAAATTATAGTCAAAATGAGACTGAAACACAGAATTAAAGCCTAGGATGAGATATATTATGTAATACCTGCGGGTAACTCTGGCAGATGATGTCCAATGGCATGTTAGACGCCAGGATAGACATTATTTGAGACCCTTTTGGAGGAAATCACTGAAATTTCTTGGGATTCACTGTTCATCTCAGCCAATGGGTTCACAACAAACCCACCACCACCACCCCGCCAAAACCTCCTATTCTCTGGCTTAAATGTCTCAGTATTGCCATGGCTACCGACTGTGTTGCGCATGGCAGCCACTGATGGTGTACCACTGAAAGAAAACCGGGAAGTTGAAAATCGACCTTCTGTTCTCCCAAAGAGCTTAGAGCTCAAAAATTCTGCACCAGGTAGCTTGCAACAAATAGCTGCAGAGTCAGGATTTGACATCCTTCCAGTTGACACAGCCAAGTCATATGAGATCTCATCCAATGCAAGCTCTAGACCATGAACACGTTTCTCCAAGGAACGCATTCCGTTCTGTGAGCTCCCAATGAATCCCTAGAACAAGAAGAATTAGGAAAATTGTGAGGAAAAAACTTGATAAATAGTACGACACGAGAGTTAGTCAAATCAGTAGAATGACTAATCGTATTACAGTGTATGTTGAGTAAAATTTAGCTGCACATAAGTAGCTGATTAGTCCCTATAGCACAAGAGTTTGTGCGAGTTGATGCCCTGCCCTGCCAGATAATGTACATGATTTACTCCATTAAGATTGTAATATGAAAAATAGTTTGCACAGCATATGGTGGTCTTTGAAAGTAGTACACTTGACAATGAAATTGCAATTACAATGCAATATCCTGATATAAGAAGCTACTTCAATGAGAAAGCCTACTTGGTGATCACATGCAAATTACCTGGAGGAGATCTAACAAATTGGACTGCTGAGTTTCAATTTGAACAAGCTGCCCACGGATCAAAGATAAATCCTCACACTCTTTGTGGTTTCTACTGATGTCCTCAGGCACATTACTTGTGACAACAGTAGATTCCGACCTCTCATCATTACACGGAACAACGCGAGATCCAGCCTTAAATCCACCAAACTTGTGCATTCTTCCATCGGAGTCCTTACTGAAAAGGGTACGCCTCGTTTCTTGCTTTGTAGATCTATTTCCCTCCTTATCCCCTTTCTCGAATGTTTTTTCTCCACAACCAGGATCAACTTCACCAACCACTGCCCTTGAAGTAACATTTGGAGCAGCAATTTCAACTTTCCAATCGCTAGGCTTCTTACGGTCTAGTTTTCGGAACAATGCTGGACCTGTTTTCTTGCCATTACTATCCAATAGACTTCTCCTCCTGGCTGTAGCAGCAGAACCATCAGGGAAAGGTGATCTGTCAGCAAGTACAGGTTTTCTCTTCAATTGAGGAGCTCCATAGGGCACGTCACTACCATCCTCTGTCCCTATAATGGCGTGGAAACAAATGAATTTAGAAAAAAACAACAAATTTATACAAATGGCACAATAAATGCCATAGTAATCTGCTGGAACACTAAAGTGATCTAAACACAATAAGAACCTCAACAGAAAGAAAAAAAAGAAGATGAATGAATATTCAGGTTCAGCAACAAAAGTAGATCAAATAAATATAAAACAGAGAAGCAACAAAAATCAAAATAAAAACCGAGAGAACAATTCATCACAATTATAAAGACCATGTAATCAGACCACACAAATGCAAATGAAATGATCATCATAGATAACTAAACTACCAAAATTTCCTGAAGAAAAAAGGCCACAAAACATGAACCAAAAATATACAACTGAAAAAAATGGATCAAACCTTGACGTTCACTGATGGAACTGAAAGAAAAACAAAAATGTGTGCTAAAAAAATAAAGAAGCAAGAATGAACATAATGAATGGCAAAATTGGATCTACGATCTAATTTTTTTTTAAAAGATAAAAATGTATGGTACTATGTGCACAATGTGTATTGTACCAACAAGCTTCATCTTATTCCACACATCTTCATAAACATAAAATTTGAACTTCGATTTCAAAATTGCTTCATAAAGAAGCAAGAATGACCATAATGAAGAACAAAATTGGATCTACTATCTAATTTTTTATTTTTTTTGTAGAATAAAAATGTATGGTACTATGTGCACAATGTGTATTGAATCTACTTGCTTCATCTTATTCCACACATCTTCATAAACATAAATTTGAACTTGATCTCAATCAGACCACCAAAGATTGGAAAATATGTTAATAAGCAACTTGTCAATAACAGCATCAAAAAACAAAATAAAATGCATACCTTTAGAACAAGATTGTGATTTAGGAGGCGACGAGACCTCACCGGATAAATCAGGAATCTCCTTCCAAACCTCCATCATTTGATTCATTGTTTCCCTCACAACCTTCACCTACACAATCATCAACGCACACGAACAATCAGAAAACCAATCCACAGACTAAGAAATCAATTCAATTCAATATTAACCTTGTCAAATCTCTTGGCCTCAAAGGTCTTCATACACGAAGCCTTAAACTCCGACAAAGCATCCCTCTCGACCATACCCAGTTTGATTAACGCCTCCGCAGCGGCCTTCCTCGCCGCCCAATCGTCACTGCTCAGGAACTCGACTAAACACGACACTAGATTTCTCACCAAATTCACATTCCTGGCTCCGCCAGCCTCAATTACACTCCCGATCAGCGTCAACAGCGCCGATTTCGCCCTAAAACTCTCACTCCTCAGCAACTTCTCCATCCTCGGCACTAACTTTCTCAATTGCATTGGCTCTGGATCATCAGACATCTCAATTGCCTTCGCCAAACACAGTGCCGCACCGATCTGAGCATTTAAGTCTTGTTCAGTGACTAAAGCTTCGAAAAATGGCTTCATGATTGAGGAAAAAGGAGGTCTGGCCAAGTGTGAGGAGAGAGAGGCGGTGGCGGAAATGCAGGCGGAACGGACGGCGGAGTCGGGGTCGCGGAGGCGGCGGATGATGGAGGAGATGAGTTTGGGGAGGAATGGAGAGATGGAATCGCCATGGGATTCGGAGAGGAGGGAGATGAGGCGGAGGCATTGTTTGCGGACGGGAGATTTGTCGGCGGAGTCGGTGGCGGAGACGGCGGAGACGAAGGGCGGGATGGTGGCGGAAGAGAGAGTCTTGGCGATGGATTCGAGTTCCACGGCGGCGGAGGAGTGGGTGTCACGGTCGGAGAGCTTGTGGAGGCACGTGAGGACTCGGTGCTTAAGGTCCCGAGTTGAGGCCGCTTGGTTTTGTTTGGAGAGTGACATTATTGAAGAAGAGAGTGTTGGTGGCGGTGGAGGTGGTGGTAGCGATCAGTCGGATAGTGGTGGTGGCACAGCCTGTATTTCCGGCGACATTGGCTGATTAAAGCGGTGGTGAAGGTGTGTTTGGTTTTGGTTGCGGCTGTCTGACACTTTTTGAGGACTTTGTTCAGAGCTTATAAAGAAGTGGAGACCGTAAGAAGAGCATCAGAAAATTTTACTTTCTACCTTTAAATCTTAATTCTATTTCTATTAAATACTTATATTATTATTTTTATTTTTTTGGTGGGAGCACATAGGCCCGTACAATAGTGCAACACAATGACATCTCTTCCTCTAAAATAATTAATAATGCGAGACAATGTCTCACATATCACAGCATATGTCTTATAGTTGAAGTTTAAGATCGTGAGTAATTTATCTTTCGTAAAAATTTTAATCTTGACGTAAATGTTTTATTTTTGATCGGATCGGAAAGAGAATTAATCGAGATACAAATAAACTGACTCTACCATCCTTGATTGCTGAATAAAAAAAAGTAGATCATGAGTTTGAACATGTAATAGTGTCCGACCAAAAAAAAACATTGAATTTGTAACGAGCTTCTGCAATTGATAAAGTAAGAAATCACAAATTAGTGTATAATAAGAAAAATATAGTAGTTGGGGGATAATATGAAATATAAGTACAGTTTGAAGGGATTAAAGTGTAATGTTTCTTAAGAACACTGGTCAAAAAAGCCGTTAATTTTCAGTTTGTTACCGAATTGAAAGAAACGACAACGTTTAAAGAGTTAATCAAACTATATCGTTTTTGCTATCTTGCGCGCCTTTTTTTGGGGTACGATTCTAACATGGCTCAATTACTTTTTTCTCTCACATTCTCTTGCCTCTGTTTTTTTTTTTTTTGGCCCTTTTCCACATAGATCAGTAATATTAGCTAAACTTTCTTGGTTTGACATACAACCCCATTGAACTTTTCTTTTATTTATTTTTTTGTTAATGAGAAATTACTCTTAAGGTAGAGACACTTTGCAGTTATCCTCGCTAAAATAAATATCAGATGCATACAATAACCCGCAAATTATAAATATCAATTAAGTTTGGAAGATCTACGATTTGTTCAAGTCCAATCCCACACCCTTAGAGTACCATAATTTCTATTTTAATTGCTTAGGTTCATAAATAGGAGTCTTTGTGTTCATTGATGTTGAGAGTAACACTAACCCACTAATTAGATCTATGATATGTTGGATCCTTCATATGGGATGAGGACCCCAAGAGCACCGATTCAATAATGTTATACTTATCAAATTTTTTATACTAAGTGATGTGACACAATTTCTATCATTAAATATTAATAAGACCTATTTATTTGATGATAAAAATTATGTCACATCACTTGAGATGAAAAAATTTGATAAAAAATCTTAATTACCATAGCATTGTTGGACACTATTTATTCGTGAAGTGAAGAATTTATTTTATTTTATTTTTGTTGGGGGGGAGAGGGGGCATTTTAGGAATTACATCGGGTAGTTAATGTAGTTAATTTGTCAAAGAATAGTGAGGAGAGAGTGGTGGAGAGTATTATGCAAGTAACAGTGCTGTCAATCAAGCTGCTTAAAATTCTCCTCTTCAAATTATTACCCTGTCATGATTAATTTTGTGTTATCTGCTCAACAGACGAAGGTTTCTACAACCTTTTTGAGACTCAATTTTTTTTATTTAAATTCATTAGTTTTAGATATAGTTTTAAAACTCAGTCCGAACATCAAACAGGTGAAGGGACCAGATCAACGGACCACTGGTTAAACCGTTGGGTTACTGGTCGGACCGGTAATATTATAAAAAAATTAAAAATAATTATAAATAATAATAAATAGACTAAAAAATCACAATAATTATAAAAATAACATCAAACATATAAAGTTAAGTAGAGAAAAATTATCAAACATGTATCCAATTTCAATGTATTTAATTTTCAATACAAACAAACAAAGATACTTAACACCAATTTAGACATGATATCTAACACAAAAGAACTCTTTAGAATAGTTAAATTAAGCTCATTTTGTGTGCAATTGTTCATTCGTTCTTCTAATAAACCCATAATCAAAACCAATTTACAATTTTATTTCTTTCGTTTTCCTTCATTTCTCAGCAACCAAACAAACCGAAAACTAAGAATAAACATCCATTCCAAGTGATAAGTTCATACAAGCCCCAACTTACTCATAATGCATTACAACATGAGATAAATTAACCCAAAAAAAAAAAACGTATCGAACAAAATATACAGAATTTACAAAATCATAAATCGAGAGAGAGAGAGAGAGAGAGTTAGTAGGAAGGTGCAATTACTGGTTCAGAGGCATTAAAGTTTCAATTGGAGTATTTACAAACAAATAAAGGGTTCCTGTGTTGGTGGATTTCTTCCCTTGAATTGTCTTGAATTTTTTAAGTTGTTTTGGTGGCTGAATTTTTTCAATTGGTTCCTGTGTTGCTGTATTGATGCGAGAGGGAGAGAGAGGGAAACTCACACTGGTGGTACTGGGACTGTAGTCGCTGTTGGTGGAACCATGGAGGCGAGGTGGTGGTTAGAGCCAATCAATTGCTATTGATCGTTGTTGCTCGTTGCTGCTCTGAACTACCGGAGGCGAAGTGGGGGCCGTGGGTGGTCAGCCGTTGGGTTGGTGGTGGAGGCGAGGCTTTGCGACTGAGTTTAGGGCAACAACACAAGAGGAGATAAAATAAAAGTGAAAAAAAGGAAAAAAAAATAACTCAAATTTATATAATGACATTAACCCGCCCGGTTTGATAAATTCGTCCTGTTCTTTTGGTTTCACCGGTTTTTGACTAGTTCAACGGGTTTATACCGGATTCTGTACATAAGCAGTTTTTTATTAAAATCGTTTTGGTTAAGGGACCGGTTCTCCGGATTGACCCGCCGGGTCGAGCCGAATTTTAAAACACTAGTTTTAGAATTTTCACAATTTTTTTTTATTTTAATTTGAATAGAGAAAATAATCTCTGTGGATTCAAGATATATTTGATATTTGTAATCATTCTCAAGTCACATAATGACTCAAGTCTCGTGAGCGAAATGTCTTTTTTTAATAACGAATAATCGTCTCAATTATGTATATATATCATTTAGACCCGTGACAACAATGTAAACTATAGATGCATACAATAACAGGTTAACCATTCTCATCGAGATAACAACATATTGAGCTTATAATCTCGAGATAGTACACCTTTAATACTTTTCCCACCCAAATTATTCTAATTAGCTTCTCTATTTCGCTTTTATCCTTACTTAGTTTTCCATGCTTCAAAAATTCCAAATTGTTGAAAATTTTTGGAATCTCTTCGTTTACAATAATGTTATTAGAACCAAATTAGTTGTGGGTCCCAACAAATAATAAATATTGGGTGTAAGGTGACACCATATTGTAATTATCATGTAATGTCACGACGTTATCATTACTATGTTATGTCATCATTTAATAATAAATTTACAAATGGACAAGGTGAACGCCACTTAGATAATCATCAAATGATATAGCTAGAGCGATTACTAAAATATGTGGAATCCCCCTGTTTATCTGTTATTCTTTTATTAGATGATGACACTACGTGTTAATGATAACATCGTGTCACTGTTCCGCCCAATATTTTTTTCCCAATGTTGGGCTCAGTGTTAATCTAATAGCTATAAATAGTCAAGAATAATAAATTAAGTTCATGCGGCATTGTTGTTTAACATATTAGTATCAAAATAAGTCCACCTCATTGCCCTTTTTACAATCCATACAAGAAAAGGAGGTGATATGTCATATTTCATACCTCATTTGAACAACCACCCACACCTTATTCATATATTTATCCGTTGTGTGTCTCCATAATCCAATTATCAATGCCAACAAAGAATCAAATCATATATGAAAACGTTCGATAACCTAACTTCCAAGAATTTTCCCTCACTTTCGTAGACGTTACCATTTCTAATGAGTAGAAGGAACAAAATCAAAATGGTTCAAAGCTTTCCAATCAAAATCTTGGTGGGAGTTAACCCAATTTTTTATTTTTTTGGCGGGTGGGAGTCCACCCGTATGGATAGTTTGGAAGGAAAGATCTAAATCCAACTACTGTGACGGAGTATGGGCATGGTTTATGTATTCACGCGTTTATATGGTTAGATAACATGTATGTGTTGCAAGATCTCCACTCTTCGGTATAGGCGTACATAGGAGTATTAAAATATGACACGATTTGTTAACACGATACAAACACGATTTGAAATTAAAGGGTTTGAGTCTTCCTTAAGCAACCCGTTTAATAAATGAGTGGACCCGACACGACACGATTAATAAACGGATTTAGTATGTATGAAATCAATTAAAAAAAATACACGACACAACTCGTTTATATATCAATTATACACGATTCATACACGACGCGAACCAGATATAACACGACTCGTTAGATACAAATTTATAAACGAGTCGGGTATGGGTGAAATACTTTTCGACACGAACCAATTAAGATCTAACATAAACCCGCTTCATACGACACGATTAACAAGCCTAGACGTACATAATGAAAAAACATTTTCCCAACTTTAAAGAGGTGACATGTTAAATATGATCATGTTATATAAAAACGATAGAGAACCATAATCAATGTGTGGAACATAATTTTTTGCATGAAAAACATATATCACCGATCTGAATGCGACATTCGACTTCCAAAATTGAAGCTTATCAAAGCTAAAAAATTATATTTAGTTAAACTAGTATTCTAACATTAAAGAGGTTACACTATGATTAAAAAAAAAATGTTATTGATGGTAATTTACTAAAGCTTATTTAGTTGAACCTACTATCTCAATCTCCTCAACTACCATATATTTTATAGAAATCCATATAGTTTCCAATGTCATGTCTTTTGTGTGGAAGAAAGGACATTTGTTTGTGTAAAGTTGTCATGACTTTGAAAGTTGAATGACAATGTATTTGAAAAAAGGAAGAAGAGAAAAAGGGATTAGAAAAGGGTAAGAAAAAATGAGGTCTAATAATTGGTTAGCTTTTGATTTGAATAGAAAATGGTGATGCCATCTATGGGTTTAGAATCCTTGCCCCTATCAAAATAGTTATATCACACCATGAATGTCGGTTGGATTAAAAAATAATAAATTAATTCCAATTAAGAACGTCGATTTGAGAGTGCAAAATGAAAATCTTCAAATTTTTCAGGATATAAAGTACGAAAAATCTAAATTTTAAAGATCATGGATTTTGATCCATTCGGATGGTTAAGATCTCATCTCTCACGAATAGTGTATAAGCATTAAAAAAAAAAACCTTTATCATGCTTAAAATCAAGAATTCCAATTTTCATAAAACACTTAACAGTTGTATCTCTATTTCTTTCAGAGCAAGCATGGCACATCAATATATGTGATTGTATATTATGAAATTTTAATTCTATCTAATATTACAGTTAGAAAGTTAAATATTAATTTATAAAAATATAATAATGATTAAGATTGATCCAATTTTTGTTTAATTTAGTCTAATGGTACGAAATAGAACAAACTGATGAAGAATACTAAAAATTAAATTTTGACAGATCATTACAGAAAAAAAAATGGAGAAAAAACATCCATGGGATTTATTAAGTAATTTCAACTTTTTTGAAACGTAACTCAGTTCCAATTGAATCGAAATTAAATTTTTTAAAATTTAATCTCAATTAATTGAATTGTAATGTAACCCTAAAGGGTCATAATTTTTGGTTTAGTACCCACTTGGATGTCGCAACCACTCCATCCTCTTGCCCACATGAATAATTACCAAATACTGATTTATGTTTTGCAGGTCATACTCTTCATTTCAACAAGAATATCAGCATGCTTTAAAAGTTCTATAAGTTCTAGTTGATCTTTTTCCATGAAATGATGAGCTTACATTATGGTACTTATTTCACCAATCCCTTTAATGGAGAACAACCATATTTTCGGTATTTAAACTTTTAGTACAAGGCAGCTCTGTGTCGAAAAGAAATGAAGTCAAGCAGATCTTTTTCCGCTTGACCGCTAACTCATGAACAAAGCCGTCCTTTGTCGCCCCTCATGCAGCATAAATAATAAAGAATTGTCTCAATCACTTATTATTCATAGTCATCATAATTTCAGAGGAGTATAATCTCATGCAAATTGCAAGTTAACCGATAAAATAATACTCTTATTTTATGATCTCAATGTAATAACTCTTAAATCCCCTTTTTCTTTTTCTTTTTTGTGACATGGAACCTCTAAGACGGGCTTGCGTTAGATCAACTCCTGCAATTTAAACCTCCGATAAGTATAGGTTAAACCTAGAAGTCATGAATGAATTTTGAACCCAAGAAGGTAAGATTTACAATTCGCTACAAGCTAACTCAATACTACTGAGCTGCCCATGCGGTTTTCGTAATTGGTTTAAGACCATTTAATTTTTTCCACACCAAAATAAAGTGACAGTTATTCTTGTGAAAGAAGTCAGATAAAAGGGAGGTGGTTGTTTTTTTGTCAGCAGAAGAACTAATAATTGCAAAGGAAGAAGCTAAGGGACCACCCAAAATAATGTAGAGTCCCAACTAGGGACTAAGGAGTTGTGTATGGTACCAGAAAAAATAAAATCGGTTTTTTTGTTATTATACTGACATTTATTACAATTTTTATAGATATTTTTATTATTGTTATGGTAATTATTTTTACCATTTTTATGGTACTTGTGATCAATCTTAAATCAAGTGGAAGAAAATTTGATCATCCAACATGTATTCAACCCCTCTTTGCATTGCTTTTTCACGAATGCTTTCTCCAGTTTGTTTGGATAAATTAGAAAAAGACCATGATTCATGTTTCCCCATCCAACCCCACAGTTTTTTTTTTTTTTTGATAACAAATGGGAACTAGGTTTTAAAAAAATCATGTCTAATGCTCCGTTTGGTACTATGGAAAAGTGGGAGGATGAAAAGTTGGAAGGATGGTAAGTTGGAAGGATAAATAAAATATCATGTTTGGTAAGGAAGGAAAGTAGGAAGGATGGAAAAGTGGATGGATTAACTTCTCTTCCAGCTCACTAAAATCAATCGCTCCAAAATCGGAAAGAAAGTGGATGAAAAGTTAATTATTTGTGTTGAGATATATTTTATTTGTCTATAAATATTATGTATACATTAATTTCATATAATAAAAATACAATGGAAAAATATGTATATATATTTTAAAAAAATTTAAAATTTAATTTTAAAAATTTTAAAAAATAAAAAATAAAAAAAATAAAAAATAAAAAATTTTCATCTTAACTAAATGTAAAAAATTTCGAATCAATAAGATAACACGACTCGAACTCGATACAAAAATAAATAGGTCAACTCGCAACTCGACACGACACAATTAGTTAAATGAGTTAAGTTAGGTTTGACTAATATTTGACATAAACTCGTAATGACTCAACACGAATTTGACACGACATGACTTGACTCTATTGTCACCCCTAATCTTAGCCAGCGCAAAAAAAGAATAGTCATTTTTATTTTTCAGTCATTCAACCGAACACAAAGGAAGGCAAATGTATCCTTCCTATTTTTCATCCTTGAAGGATAGAAAGTGTATCTCTCTTACTTTTCATCCTCCCTACCAAACGAAACATAAGTTTATTAATAACAAATATTCAATATTACAAGAATTTAACATGAAGTTTTAAAAGGAAAAGAAGCTGTTGAATTGGTGTACTTTGGCTACTTGGCTATTTTTAACGAATCATTTCGAGGTAATATTTTGATTTCTTTTCTTTTCTTTCGTTCCAAATATTTATTATAGTACTAACAATTAACACCCATTATAATCTTTGCAGTAATATGTAATTTTCAATAAGCGTCGTGTAACTTTAAATAAATGAAAGTAGTCCCAATTACATTTTCTAATTTATTTTGACTTTTTTCACTTCCATAACATTGAATTTGAGAGTTACATGGGAAAAAAATTAAAAAAAATGCATTGAGATGGTCAATGCTCGGTTGCTTAGAGACACTAAGTGGGCCCAACAATAGGTTGCACCATCACACTGGGGAGATTGGAGGGTGACAATGACATTAACCCTAATCCTTGTTATCCAAAAAAATCTATGGTATTGTATCTAAAAGTAGACAAAACCCAAAAAAAAAAATAATAATAATAATAAGTTCTATTTCAAATAATGATAAACTCTATCTTAAAAGTAGTAAGTGAACCCAAAAAATAATAAGTGAATACAAAAAAGTAATTACACCTCCATCCAAAAGATAATGGGTGTGTTTATAACTGATTTTTTTAGGTGAAATCCTGTGATTTGAAAAACTTTACAAAAAAAAAAAAAAAAACAGAATTAAAAAAATTCCTTAATATCGTTTAGGGTATTTTTTTAAAAAGCTAAAAAAATTGAAAAAATCTGTTTTGAGTGATTTTTTTGTTTCTTTTGTCTTTTTGTGTCAAAAAAAAAATAGATGTATGTCTATATTATGCATAATACTTCTCAAAATATGAATTTCAATTTTTTTTTACATCACTAATAATATTTTGTGAATATAATAAACTAAAAAATTGTGAGACCAATCATAATACTCCAAAAAGGGAGAAGAAAAGATAATAAAATCAGCTTAAATAATTTTTTTTTTGTCCAAAAATTTATTGCATAAGCTAGTAAAAAAACTAATGTCTAACCGAATTCGACTTATTTTACTTCAAACCACTTAAAAGTTAGATATTTACGTTAATTATAAACAAGCTCAATATAGATACCCAAAAAATAATATTGAACTAAAACTGTTGTTTTCGACAATATAGTCAAGCAAACCCCCCTCTCTATACATATTAGAATGTTTTGAACACTATCAGTTGTGTACGTGATTGCAAAAATGTGAGATATAAGAGAGAGAGAGAGAATATAAAAGTGAAGAAAAATTTAGAGAGATAAACCTATAGGTTTAGTACAATTAGAGAAGGAGCTATGCGTAATGAAGCAAGAAAGAGAACAGGAGTATTTGTGGATATTAAAAACTAGGGGTGATAGTTTTTGACATTATACAAAAATATGAGTTAAAATTGGCATAATATTAGCGGATTAGAATTGACCATTTCTTCACACGAACTCGTACATGACTTGACCGGTTAACGCAAATAATAAATGGGTCAAGTTAGTGTCAAACACGAAAAACATAAAATCAACATGAATAATCCGTTTAACTAGTATTATAAGAATAAAATGTCAAATTTTTATCATATTTTATCAGGTAATCACATAATTCTTGTACAAAAAAAATATTTTTTTACTCATTTTTTTATTACATTTATTAAATTAATTTTTAGTTTATAGAAAAAAAATATGAGCATAGGTTTGATTAAATATAATGAAATTTGAGCGTTAAATTTGTTATTTGTGGGGTTATATGCGTCAACATGAATACAATATTAAAATAAGTAAATCGAATCGACACAATATAATTAGTTAAACGGATTGTTATAATATTAATTAGTATTCAACAAAACCCAAAATAACGTAGCACAATATGAACACACCCCCGATAGCACATGATTACCACCCCTACACCAAACCCCCTCTTCTTTCACTAATTACAGCAATAGATTCGTATGTATAACTATCAGTAGATACATGCATATCTATGGAGAGAGAGAGAGTATGTGGGCATGGCTGTGGTTCAAATCTCCATCCTCTCCATGTGCACTTTCCTAAGAAGCAGGTAGACAAATAAGAGGAAACACATGTACATCTAAGGAAAGGCCGTAATGGATAAGATAGAAAGGACAAGACATTGGATCGGATTTTGGGAGTTGGGGAGGCATATATCATATCCTCTCACAAAGACATTCTTTTGGTAGGCCGTAGGTTCCTGTTGTCACGTGAATGCGTGAATTTTGGGTGATAAGTGAAGGTAACATGGACAGTCCTGTCCTGTCCTGTCCTCTGTGTGTGATGGGATAGAGATTAACTCTGCCAAACAACATTACTCTTAATAAAGCATGTGACGACATTAATTGAAACTGCTCGTTTTGCATTTAACCTTTGCTATGCCCCGTTTCTGTGACTAAGGCTGCTCTCGTACCTTGGTTGCCACTTAAAAAAAAAAAAAGAAAAAGCAACATATACCTTTCCCACTACTCCTCTCCCCTCAAAGCCCAGCCACCCCAACCAAAACCCTAGTAGCCACTTCCCCCACCCCAGACTAACTCCTCAAACATATCATGTTATGAACCCAAATGCTTAGACCTCATAACTATTTGAATATAAAATTCCACCACGCACAGAGTCAATGTCCACGATGGCCAACTCTATCAACATTACCCTAATGATAGCTCTTTTTTTTAGCGGTTCCACTCACCTATAAGTGTTCAACGCGATAATACTAGCACTATGTCCATACATAATACTAAGACATTTAATTCAGCTTATAAATCGCGCCATTTGTAATTTGAACTTGTGACATGGTGTCTTTGCTATGATTCTAATTATTATGACCCTTGGCTTTTGATTTCGTTACTTGCATGTGAATGGCAAGCGCACCAGGATTTTCACACGACCTATTTTGACTGCGGTCCTCCTAAGGTAAGGAACTTCAAGCTTTCCTAGAACTCCTAAGGATCAACAAGTTGACGGTAAAAACAGTCTGCTTTATTTCATTGGAACAACTCCATAAATAGAGTTTTATAGGCAAATTCAAATAAAAATACTAACTAATCAAATCCTATTGACTCGGGATACCAATCCTATCCCTTATCAACCTAACTATCAAATCCTAAATAGTTGAGATAACAATCCTATCCCTTACCCTAGCTATTTGTCTAGACCCATAACTAATCAGCCCTCCAAATCCAACCAATCCCCTAATGTTCAGATTGTCTCTATAGGTATATTTTGTCTAAAAATTAACTAATTAGGAGCCAAATGCTTCTACATCAAAGGATCTTCCACTTAAATTGACTCCTTGGTTAAGTAAAATGGGTCTATCTGTCACAAGCATGAATGTGACCTATCTTCTTTCAATTTCCATAATTTTACTTTCATATGCCTAATTACCATGAAAATGACCTCATTTCTTCAAACTAGGTCAATTTGTCTTATTACCCTTTTATGGAAAATGGGTAACTTAGAATTAAAGAAAAGGATTGAGACATTCTTCCACTCTCTGTATGATTGGGATGGTCATCAATGATCGACCCATGCAGTGTACCAATCCTCTATGATGCAAGTCTGGAGATGGGAGTATCCGACATATCTAATTTTAGTCAATAGTAGATCATTAGTCGTGTATTTGTGGGTGACTCATGTATGCGATGAATCTCACTTCAAGGAGAACATATTGAAGGACTTTCAATTCCATGGCATACGTACGATTTTTGTTTTTTTTAATTATTTTTCTTTTTCTCTTATATTTTTCTAAGTTATGGCTATATGCATCATAGTATAGGTAATGGTAGGTAGCTATGATCACTCTTCATAATTCCACATGCAAGCAAGTGAACAATCATGTGTTGGTCTTTGGCTTCATCTACTTGTATGGTTTAAGTTTTATAAAAGAACAAAGTAGTGCCAGCTTCCTTGGCTGTGCTGTGGGAATTGTTTTAGTCAATAATTAATCATCATTAGATCCAAGGAGTTTTTTTTTTTTTTTTTTTTTTGGGGGGGGGGGGGGGGGGGCGACTACCCCCATGTGGCTTCACAGGACTTTACTGTTGTTTTCCCTTACATTTTTCTAAATTATTACAAAATTTATCATTGGAAATTAAGTATATTGCATGCATTTTTGGTTTATAGACGGGATTGATTTGAATTGGATTATAGAATTTCATCTACTTGGCATGGGAATAACACGATTGGTTAATCGTACTTTGACAATAATATTGAATTACTGAAATACATTTGGTAGTGACAACGATGACGATGGTGACAATAATAGCGAAAGGTGGTGATGGACATGAACATTGGTGACGATTGTGGCTGCAATATGGTGGCAATGGTTGTGTGTTCTTTCAAATGAGGGTAGTTTGTTCTTTTAAATCCTTATCCCATTCCCATACACGTACCAAATGCCGCATGATACAGGAATAATGTTAGTTTTAGTGAGGATTACAAATCAAACACGCTATTCATGAACAAGTCGGGATCAACTCAAATAAAAACTTATTTATTTGTCAAACGAATGACACTTGAACCAAGCAGTGATTTGTTCAACTTGGAAGACTAGTGAACATACATGTACTGAGTCGAGCTCATCACAATTCAAACTATCTTTATCTAACGAACTCAACGATTTGAGCTCCAACAACTTAGTACTCTATTCAGTTCATTCTCACCTTCACCTCTACTTTTAGTCCAATCCCTTCATTCTGCCTCACAACCAAAAGAATCTAATTTAGAACTGTTCTTGGGCCCAACAAAATGGACTGCTTGTCCAGCCCAACCACTCCTTTCCATTCCTAATTACCTCCCAATTTCTGACAATCCAATCATCTACTATGAATGAACTATTAATTCATTCAACTCCATCCTGTGACCCGAGTGGGATACGTGACGTCTACAGTCCACCACCCGGGTTTTCTATGGGTCGGGTCCAACTGACAACTAAATCTTGACAAAAACAAAAATACATACTTGATGATACCAACAGGAAATATGCAGTTCAAACAAGTCAGCAACACAATTGAAAAATTAGCTGCCTTGATTGAAGTCTAGCCGACCTGATTGAAGTCTGGCTGATTTGACTGATCAGAATTTAGGACGATCATGCATCGGTCAACTCAACAGTCACTGAAACAGCTCAACAAACGTTGGAAAAAAGGATAGAAGTGGAATTCCACCGGCAAATTCTATATTTCTATATTTAGCAAGAAGTCACTGTTTCTAGAATATCACGTTATACTTAAAGATTAGAATCTCTAACGACCAAATATTCAAATAGATAGAGAAAAATGAAATAATCATTATTTGAGGACCACACCGCCCTTGTATATAAATAGTCAAACCCTTGTATTGTTCGTGCATGGGCAATTGAAAGCCTCATTGTAATTTTCTTTTTTTTTTCCACAACTAATACAAAACAAAAGAGAAAGAGTTTTCATTACAATGAACTAGTCTAACTCTTCAGTTCGACGAACCACTTATATCCTCGTGTTTTTGCCTATTGTTATCTTGACATTTCAGGTTCATTTCAAATGAAGGGATGCAATGCATTAATTCTAGTCACATTTGTTCAAAACAGAAGGCTTCGTTTGGCCCACAAGCCTGCTATATTGGAGCTTACATTTAATTAAAACTTCAACTACATTTAGGACAAGAAATAGTAACAGCTCCTAATGATAGGATAAATTGATAAAAATCGCATAATTGAATTTTCTACCGTTTTGTGTTTAAATTAATAGGTGAAGCACCAAACACAATCAACAAAAATTTAAAGTAGACAACGAAATCACACCATAAACAAGACGTAAAAACTTACATGATTCTGTATCAATAGTACAATAACACCCTTGATTTTAATTTGAGATAGTTTCAATTTTTTTTGCAAATTTTATTTATTTTTTTCAAATTTATCATTGAATTCTTGAAATGTAGAAATTAGTAATTCTCTCTAATTATTTGTTGAAATTAATAGAAAAATCATTATATTTATTGCAATTTACTTTATAAAGTTACTGATTTTTAATTTTATCTTGAATCTGATTATTTCTTCTTCTTCTTTTTTTTTTGTAACTTTCAAATCATAACTATAGTCTCTTTTGTCCAATTTTTTTCCATAAAAAATGGCAAAGTGAACAAAATAAGATACTGCTTGATAATGTTTTTTTTTCTAAATAATTTTTTAAGTAAAAATTAATCTCTCAAAAAAA
>CAUOFW020000904.1:0-170245 GCA_963454935.2 Ilex paraguariensis
CATGCAGATATCGCCCTAGGTACTTGTCTTGAACCAACTTGGATAAAGCTAAAAAAGTGAGTGATGCTCATCCCTCTAAGTAGAGAACTTACAAATTAAAGTATAATAAAGGAGTCAATCTTCACCAAAGAATAAGTGAATCATGTTCCACCCTTCACGGCTTTGGTAAAGCTCTAGAAAAGTGGAAGAGTTTCACTCCTTTAAGGAAGAAGGAAGCTCAAGCAATGGAAGTGAAATAAAGTAGAAGAAAGCTAGTTACTTTTGGAGGGTTTCCACCACAACCAAAAGATAAGCTATCTCTCTTAATACAAGTACAACTACAAGGGGAGTCTAAGCCTCCATCATGGTTGTCACAACATGAATGTAAAGACTTAGCACAAGTAAATAAAAGACTTCAACCACAAGGGGAGTCTAAGCCTCCATCATGGTTGATACAAATGCAAAATGAAAACATAAATAAGAAATGTACAAGAACTAGCTCTCTACCCTACTTTTCAAGAGAAAATGATTCCCTCCTTGAAGCTCTCACAATGGGGGTATTTATAGGCAAGGAATGGGAGGGGGTTGAAGGAATAGTGTTTGCCGCCCAAATCCAAATGAAAAGCCAACAACTCTACAGCCAGTCAGTGGGACGTTCAAACGTGATCTGTCATTCGAACGTTGTGTCTATTTTTTCTTTAAGGGCGTTTGAACATGGAGTGGCATTTGAACGTTATCTCTGTCTTTGCTTTAAGGGCGTTTGAATGCCAGATGGGGTTTGAAGCCCCCTAGTCAAGTGGTATGTGGTCTTTGTGATGGCTACTACCATACGTCTTGAACAACTCTGGCCCTACACTCAGCAACTTGGTCCTCAATAACTGATGACAATGTTCAAACGTGGAGTGGCGTTCAAACGTTGTACTCAAGTACTTATGTGGTTCTGTTGTCTTTGCTACAACATTCTAGCAGGTCTCAATAGTCTAATCTTCTTGGGTTTCCAGAGCACGTTCAAACGTGAGTGGGCGTTCGAACGTGATACTCAAGTACCTTAGCATTTTCCCTTTTTGACTGCATCACATCATGTCTCAGCAACCTGGTCCTCAATCACTTCAGGAGAATGTTCGAATGTTGATCCATGTTTTGAACGTTCTTGCTTTGTGCCAAGCTATTCCAATTTTGCCCCTTTATCCACTAGTGTTATATCTAAGTGTGATATTTGTTGTCCTTGAGCTCTTGTTTACTTTAGGACCTGAACTGTCATTACTTAAACTCCCTTAAAGCACAATTAGTCCCAAAAAGACATAGTAAAATGCTAACTTTAAGCACTAATCATAGGTTACGCCTCTTCTACCAATAGATTCACACTTTTGAACCCAATCTAAATCAAGCAACTAGAGACATAGGCTAATTGTGTGAGAGTAGAGGCAAAGTTAAGCCGATCTTGTGGTGACTTGAGAGAGAGGTGCTAAATTGGAGACATATGATGCTTACATGACAACAGAGACAGAGTAAGGCCAAGCTTTGGGCGACTCACGAGAGAAACCCTAAGTTGGAGACTGAGGATGGTTGCATGAAAATATAGGCAGAAAGAGGCTGAGCTTTTTGGAGACTCAAGAGGCACTCTCCTAAGAGACTAAGAGGAGGTGGGAAATGACAATGAGGGTAGCCAAATAGGGCTAATAGGATAGAGCTAGTGCAGCATTGGCATCGATAGCAAGAGGCGAGGTCACTTGATGTGCCAGAAGGGGTAACATTGGGAACCAAGGAAACTGTTGGAGTAGTTGGGCACGCGATATGGGTGGTGTGCCTAGGGTGTATAGGAAAGTGAGGAGGAAGGCGCTAAGGCAAGGGTGTGTAGGTCGGTAAGGAGGCAGGTAAGGAGGAGACAATGTGCAAGCAGACAAAGAGGCAAGCGCCATGGCAAGGACACATAGGTGTGTTGGCATCGGGGAGCAGCCGTCAGGGCTTGGGTGTTAGCGCCCGGTGAAGTATTAGAAAACCATGAAAAATTGGCAAAACTTAAAACAACCATAACTTTGCATTTTGTTGTCTATTTGAGCCAATTTTTTTTTTTTTTGAATCTGGTTATTTTTTCAAGATTTAGACAATCAAACAGCCTACATTAGTTTGGGCATCAAATTTTCCCAAAAAACATTTTATTTTTCACTGAATTTGAATTTTAACCACAAATTAGTAAAGAAGTAGAATTTGCATGTGTCAATTTTTTGTATTCCCCTTTACTTGAGGACTTAACTCACCTTGCTTTGGTGACATCCTCAGTGTGAGGATTTGTTGATTTTGGTTAACTAGTTGTTGCATGGCCTCCAACAATTGTTGGGATTTAGGGACAGGTTTCACTAGTGGTGGCGGGACCTCGTCGTTATGTAGCGGGTCATCTTCCGCTTGGTGGTTCATGGATCTAATTGTGATTTCCATTGAACGTAGGAGACTGTAGCATTATCCATGGATGACGCCAACTAATGATGCACAAAAGTGGATTTGTACACAATCAACAGTCAAGTATATGATGCATGGTAATTATTGAAGTATGAACAAAAAAAGAAAAAGATTAGGTGGTAGGGCTGAGGTTACCTAACCATTGAAGATGGCAATGGTGGTCGGAGAACTTTATTAATAAAGTAGAGGATGGGAGAAAGAGAGAGAGAGAAGGAACAAGCTCTAGGTGTGGTGAGGTAGCTATATGAGAGATAGTTGTGTGAGAGATGTGTCCCTCATGTGTAGAGAGCTTACAATTTAAAGGCATAGAGCCTTAGTTGAGGAGGTGGCGTGAATGGTAGGTTAGTAATTTATCAGGGAGGATAGCTACTATTGGGGATAGAAACTATCTTGGAGTAATGACTATCCCGATGATTATTCTCCCATGTGCGTTAACTTTCCTTAGATTCTTGAGCTTTGGTTTGGATTGAGGCCATAAGCTAAGTCTGGCCTGCCATGAACTGGGCCTAGGCCTGGTTTGGATTTGGGCTCGTCAGCAATCATGGATGATTTTTCTATCTATGGTGATTGAAAAAGTCCTTACTTGGTGTAAGGACACAAAACTTTTTTTAAATTGAAAAAATTTCATTTCCTAGTAACACAAGAAATTCTTTTAGGTCATGTTGTTTTCTGCTGAGGGAATTGAATTTGATAGGTCAAAAATTGATTTGATACCTAAGACCGTGAAAGAGGTTAGGTCATTCCTAGGTCATGCAGAGTTCTATAGGAGATTCATAAAAGATTTCAGTTTAATATAAGGACCAATATGCAATCTTCCCTATTATGATACATATTTTTGAATGGAATGATGTATGCCAAAAGACTTTTGATAAGCTGAAAAAACATGTTAATTTCTGCATCAATCATTCAACCATTTGACTGGTTACTGCCAATTGAACTCAAGTGTGATGCTAGCGATTATGTTGTAGGTGTTGCACTAGGGCAAAGAAAAGATAAACTTCCCTATGTGATTTACTATGCAAGCAAAACTTTGAATGATGAACAAATAAATTATTCTACCATAGAAAAAGAATTGCTTGCAATTGTATTTGCCTTACATAAATTTTGTTCTTATTTGGTTGGATCCTTAATTGTTATTTTTGCTGATAATGTAGCTTGGAAGTACTTGCTCACAAAGAAGGATGCCAAACCACTCCTCCTCTGATAGATACACCTACTTCAACAGTTTGATCTCATTATTAATAACAAAAAAGGTGTAGTGAATGTAGTAGTTAACCATCTGTCAAGGCTGATCTATGATACAAAAGAGGAACAGATATTGATAACTGAGGTATCATGGTATATAGATATTTCAAATTATTTGGCCACAGGTACCCGTCCTTCTCACTATACCTCGGCTAATAAACACAAATTTTTAAGAGAAGTACACAACTTTTTCTAGTTGGATCCCTATTTGTTTAAATATTTTAAGGATCAAATCATAAGATGTTGCATACCCAATCATGAAATTTTTTTCATGTTATTTCTTTTTGTCATTCTGAAGCTTATGGAGGCTCCCGCTGCTAAAATTTTGCAGTGTGAATTTTATTGACCCACTCTTTTTAAAGATGTAAATACTTTTCTGTCTAATTTGTGATAGATGCCAAAGATTGGGAAGTATTTCTAAAAGAAACATGATGCCCCTAAACCCTATTTTGATCATTGAAATTTTGGTTGTTGGGGTATCGACTTTAAGGAATCATTTTTCCCTTTTTTTATATATATCTATACATTTTTGGTTGCCATTGATTACATTTCCAAATGGGTTGAGGCTATTTCTTGTCAAAATAATGATCATCGTACAATACTTAAGTTTTTGAAAGAAAATATTTTGTCCTGATTTTAAATTACTCGAGCCATTATAAGTGATTTGGTTCACATTTTTCGTCCTTGTGACTGACTAATGCGCTTTGGGCATGCTGCACTACTTATAAAATAATTTTCAGAATGTCTTCTTATCAGATAGTTTATGTAATACCATGTCACTTGCTAGTTGAATTCGAATATAAGGCATATTAGGCAATCAAAATGATGAATTTTGACCTAGAAAAAACAGGCACATTTAGAAGACTTAAGATAAATGAGTTGGAAGAATTAGGAAATGAGGTATATGAAAATGCAAAGATTGCAAAAAGTTGGATAAATTTTTTTCATGATGACAACATTGTCTAGAAATCTTTTACAACTTCCTAGAAATCCCTACTATACAGCTCAATGCTCCACCTATTTCTTGGCAAGTTGAGGTTTAGGTGGATGGGGTCATACATTGTTAAACAAATATTTGGATATGGGGGCATTCAAATTGAAAATCCATCAAATGGTAACATTTTTAAAGTAAATGGTCAACGTTTTAAGCCCTTTCTGGAAGGATTTGAAGCACAAGTGGATTTCATTATCTTAATAGAACCACAATATTCTCTTTAAATACCTTTCATTTGTAAAATGTTTGTAAATAGTTGGGACTGATGTTTTGTTGATTTTGCTGATTAGGTTATGTAGTGAACTACCTTCCTCCCCTGTTACTTGTTAATACATTCTCTCCTCTTAGGCTTTCACATGCATATTTTCACATTGAGGACAATGTCAAGTATGTTTTTGCAATCGAGTCTTTTGAAAATTTGAAAATCATCTTTGTGACTAGGAAACATTAAAGAACTAGACAATGAGTCGTCAATTTTTTTCAAAAAATGGATGAAAAAATCTTTTGGTTCAGCTTAGGTGTACTACACACATTTTTGATGGATTTTCACTCCTTGGTCATGACAAAAGCAAGATTAACAAGAAAAATTGAATTGCAAGAAAGTCAACCAAAGCCTTTGTGTGGAAAAAGTTCATATGCTAAGCGTCACCAAGCAAGACGACCTAGTGGTTGGGAGCGGTGTGGTCAACTTATTCACTTGAGAGAATTTAATCAGTGTTCTCAACCAATCTCAAGTCGTGCACTAGATTGTTTCGATTGGATTAAGTATGAGCAAAACAAAGATTTTTCAAAGATGCCATCTTATTCCACTTCAATGCTTACAAGATATGTGCAGATGGCTGATTCACTGATTCCTCAGGTTTAGAAGAATCGGATTAAAAGGTTTCTTTTTTCATGATGGAGAATGTACATAGTTTTAAATTTTTAAATTTTTATGGGATGTGTGCTCTTTTAATTTTATCTGTTCTTTTAATTAGTTGTGTTATTTGTGCTATTTTGGTGTTTTTTCAAAAAAAATTTATAAATAGGACATGTTTTTAGGACTTTTAATATGATTATTTTGTGTTTAAAATGAAAGTAATAATTGACTTTTATTTGCGGGGTTAATTATAGTAGTAAAGGTAAAAATCAGCAGGCTAGTAGGAGAGCAAAAATTAGAATTCTAGCAAGATAGCACCATCCGGACGGTATTGCCTACCTATAAAAAGCTTGTTTCGTGAAATATAACAATTCATCTTCCATCGTAGTATTTTTTTGAAAAACCAGACCTTCAAACTTCCCCCAAACCTCAAATCGACAATACCCATTAGCTTTTCTTTGATTTCTATCCATCCTAACATGAACCCAATGGATTTCAAGCAGATTCACCGATCAAAATCCATCAAAACTCATTTTTCATCAAGAAATCTCAAGAACTTCAATGGGTTTAAGGAAAAAGTCCATTGCTCACAAAGATGACATTTCACCAAGTCATCCTATGCGAAGGGCACTCCGCCACCCCCATAGATTCCAGAGTAGTAGATTCCTTAAGAACAACCTCAAATTCACCATGAATATGATATCAATATGTTTGAAAATATTGATCAGCAGTTCTAGTAGGAACGATACTTTTATTCCAAAACTATTATTCCTGAAAAAGCGGACTTTTAATATGATTATTTTGTGTTTAAAATGAAAGTAATAATTGGCTTTTATTTGCAGGGTTAATATTGCAGTAAAGGGAAAAATCAATAGGCTTGCAGGAGAGCAAAAATCAGAATTACAGTAACCTAGGACTGCTTGACGGTACTCTTACCTATAAAAAACCTGTTTCACGAAATAGAATAGTTCAACTTTGCTTACAGTGATTTTTTTTTAAAAAAACCAAACCTTCAAACTTCCCCCAAACCTCAGATCTGCAATACCCATTAGCTTTTCTTTGATTTCTAGCCATTCTAACACGAACCCAATGAATTTGAAGTAGAGTCATAGATCAAAATATTTCGAAAACCACTTTTCATTAAGAAATCTCAAGAACTTCACTGGGTCCAAGGAAAAAGTCCATCGCTCACAAAGGTGACACTTCATCATCGTCCAAGGCGTAAAGCACCCCCACCACCCCCAGAGATTCTAGAGCAGCATATTCCTCAAGAACAACATCTGGTTCATCATTAATATGATATCAATATGTTTGAAAATCTTGATCAGCAGCTCTGCTATGAACGATAATTTTATTCCAAAACCAATATTGCTGAAAGAGCTATAATATCCAAGGATTTTGTGCATTTGAATGTTAGACAACATTTAGAAATGTGGGGTTAGTTTGATAACACGAACACTGTGGGTGTGGCATATACGTGTTTGGTTAGGTAATTTTACAATAATGCACAAATTATTAAGGCTATGAAATTTGAGACTTTTGTTAGGGGATAAAATTTCATGTTACTGTGCTACTATTTTTTATCAGTTAAAGCCTATTAGGAGAGAGATTGGTGCCCAGATCCCTCTTTACTCCCTCTTGAAATGACTATTATTGGTGTTGAATTAACTGGTGATCCAAATTATGTTTGGGGAAGACATGTAAAGTTCATTAAGGAAGGGGAATTAATAGATAAATATCACAGCCAGAACTTGATTATTGTTGCTAATCTGATGCCTCAATCTCATAAAAACCAGATTTATATTGATAATGCTCAGTTTCTTTATGCCTTTGGTGTTAGTCTTACTATTGATCTTCCTACATTGATTATGGATCAAATGATTTTGACAATTGAAAACAAGAAACCTTTATTGCCTTTTGCTATATTTTTAACTAACCTATGCAGAAGAAAAGGTGTTGTGACATATCCAAATTGGACTGCAATGGAAGGATTGACACATTTGAATGCCACTTCATTAAAAAAGAGCCATGGAGGACAACAAGGAATCGAGTCGAAGCCATAACCAGCGCCCCCCGTGGATGATAAGCATAAGGAAGAGATAAAATATCAGCAACAACAAGTTGAATATGAGCCACCACTGGTAGCAGTCAATGATAGGACTGATAGAAAAATTATATTAAGTCTCAAGATGAGGATGACACAGTTCAAGACTAGCTTTGGGGCAAGAATGGCACAAATTGAGACCAAAACAGAGAGAGATACTGAGATGTTTGAGGCAAGGAAACAATAGTAGACCCTCTGACGATAATAAACCACCTTGCCATTTTTCTTCTCCCCCAAGTCAGCAAATCTTGCCTCTAATTAGGCCATCTTGCCACCAATTTCCGCCCATGAAATTCTATAAATACCCCCTCCTAGTTTTACTATTCACTTTAGTTTGGAAAAAATTCTATCTCACCTATCTACCTAGCCAAATCTCTCCTCTACATTTCTTTTAATGGTCTTTCTACTTGAGGGTTGAACCTCTCACTTTTTATAGTCTTTCCTTGGTTAAGAAGAGTGGAGGAGTTTCAATTACACCTTGGGTAAGAATTTTTAACCTTTTTACTTTTATTTTTTGAAGACTATACCTCACTTGGAGGAATGAGGTTTTCCCATTTCTCTAACTGATCCATAGCCATGAAAAGTGGGTAGTTTCTTATTTTCTCTTTAGTGAGGGGTGAAGACTCATGTAATATTTCTTGTAATGGAAGTGCAATTTCGTTCTTTATGCTTTATTGTTTTAAACCTCCCATGAATGATGGATGGTACCTTTTTCAATGTTTTGTACTTTGTATACTAGTGTATAATTTAGGTTATGCTCATGGTCCATGCAAGTACCGAGCTAGGTTTCATTTTCATTTTCATTCTATCTTTCTTATGTTATGTACTTCAATGCGTGATTTAATGATTTACTAAGCTGGCCTTTATGTAAAGATTGGGAGATTGGGTATAGACAGGTTAAGTATTGCCATATCCAATTCTTTTGATTGTAAGCATAATCTAGAGCTATGGTTTCATTGAATTATAGACCTTTTGATCAATTACCAAAGTAAACTCCGGAATGGGTATTTGCACCTTCGGGTTTGCTAGGTAAGTAGTTGTTGTATGGTGCATAGACCTTTCGGTAAACCTAATGGTTGTGGTGTTATGGTTTAATACATAAATACCTTCTGACCGACTTACCATTGACAAGGGAGTTAATTGTATTATGGTAGCACTATCATAAACTCAAGCAATGGCACACATGTTATGATTCTCGAACTAAAGAGAGCCTTTTTAATTTATTGCAAGTAAACCCTATTTTTAAGTATTCTATTTTTCAATCACTAAGCACACACAAAAAATCCACTCTTTAAAGATCTTTCCTCTAGGTTTAATTCACCTTTTTTGTTTAAAGTTTCACAGTTAACTCCCAAAGAATCAACCTCGGACTCTACTTGGATATATGACAACTTGACCACATATAATTAGGTGTGTATGATAAAGATCAATTCATTTGTTTGCCCAAATGCAGCACTTAAAATGAATGTATTCCGCACTTATTAATTAAGCTCGTTTCATAACTAAAATTAAGATATCTTAATATGTTAAGTTCTCCTTAAAAACAGGCTAAAATATTAAGTAGGAGATCTGTTACTTAATTTTGAAAGCTAAAAGTGCTTAAGAGGAGCATCTTTTATAATTTTTTCAATATGACAATTTTAACTTGAAATGTTTCACAATCCTTTCTTCCTTGTATCTTCTCCTGTTCACATACACAGATTAACACACACACACACACACACACATGCACATACACACACATACACAAAATCACATACACACAAACACACAAACACATACACAAACTCTCACCGAATCACACACATACACCCCTTTTAAATTACACACAAACACATAGATTTACACACACAATGATTAAATTAGGGCACCTACTAACATTTGTTCAATTCGTTGTTATTCTATTTTTAATTTATTCAATTTTTTTAAATATTTGTTGTTGTTCGATTATTCTATTATTCAATTTGTTATTATCATATTCTTACTTTGTCCTCCAGAAGCCAAAATTCACATTTGTTGAACTTAGAGTATAATTGGCTATCTCTCAAAGTCTGGAGAACTATCCTCAAGTGACCCTTATGCTCCTCCTCAGATTTGGAATAGATCAGAATTTCATCAACAAAGACCACAATAAACTGACCTAAGTAGGGTTGGAACACCCTATGCATGAGATCCATGAAAGCCGCCGGGTCATTAGTTAATTTGGAAGGCATCACGGTGAACTCAAAATGCCCATAACGCATTCTAAACGCCGTCTTAGGGATATCTGTCTCCCTAATTCTCAACTGATAGTAACCGATACGGAGATCTATCTTGGAGTAGACCCACGCCCCTCTTAGTTGATCAAACAAATTTTTAATCCTTGGCAAAGGGTACCTATTCTTGATAGTAACCCTATTTAACTGTCGGTAGTCTATACATAGTCGAAGGGTCTTGTCTTTCTTCTTGGCAAACAACACTGGAGCGCCCCAAGGTGAAATGCTCGGACTAATAAAGCCCCTGTCTAACAATTCCTACAATTGCACCTTGAATTCTTGCAACTCAGCTAGTTTCATTCTATGTGGAGTCATAAAAATGGGCAATGTACTAGGGTGTAACTCAATGGTGAAGTCTACATCCCTATGTGGAGGTAATCCTGGTAGTTTATCTAGAAAAACATCCTCATACTCACAAACCACCAGAGGTAGACCCAACTCATGTCTAGCCTCGTCCTCCAGGGTAAGGATTGCTAGCCAACCCATCAACTGACCATGTCAACGGGAGTCATACATTACTTGGGGAAAAACGTTATGCTTTTCCCCTGGAACTTGAAACAAACACCGTCTGGTGTGTAGGCAGTTACTCTCTTCCGATCATAATCGATGACAACTCGGTGTGCCGCCAACCAGTTCATCCCAAGGATGACATGAAACTCTGACATGTCCATAACCCTAAGGTCCACGGTGAGTAGATTCTCCGAGATCTCTAACTCACAACCCTGACATATCTGATCAAAACTCACCCTAGCTCCTAGGGGAGAACTCACATGCAATGGCTCTTCCAAGGTCTCAACCTATAAGTCCAAATCTTTCACACATGATGCAACAATAAAAGAATGAGATGCCACAGAGTCAAATAATACTCTTGTCCATAGTTATCAAATCGTTTATCGAAAGGCGTATCATTTTTTTAAAATAGTATATCGTATTGTGTATCATAAGATACGATGCAATTTTAAATAAATAAACAATATATATATATACCTCTGAAAAAAAATCATACACTCATAAAAATATAGCATTTCATTCATACTTCACCACCTATTCAAGTCATCAATATAGTTCACTAATATTATAATGCAAAGTTTACAACCATAGTTCACTAATTCAAACTTCAAATCCCAAAGAGATTTTTAATCCAAATTTCTAACATCCATTTTGAACTCGATCCATAAAATTAATCAAGATTGAGAAATTTTTATACAAAAAAAAAAAAATTAGTGTCTTATTTAGACAAAACAATGTCGTTTCAGAAAAAAAAAATAAGTTTTGCGCGTATCGGTCGTATCGTAAAAACGTATCGTGTATCTGACGATACGATACAAAAATGATACATAACTACGATTCGTATCATTTTACTTTCGTATCGTAACGTATCGTATGATACGTATCGCGTATCGTACGATACTAACAACTATGCTCTTGCCCACAAGCAAGAGAGTAGAAATGTACCCTGAATAACCGACTGATGTTCTAGCTCAGTCTAAGGCATCATAGCAAAGACACGCCCCTGGGTCCCTGATGTCCTAGCATGCATGCCCTGTCTTCGACCTCGACCTCTGCCCTGGCCCATCTGGTCTGATTGGGGAGTCCCCACTCCTGAAGTAGTAGGGGCCTGTGTAGTACCCTGAAACTAGTACTAACTTCCCTGGCCCATGGTGGGGTAAGGAGGAAAAAAGTACATTTGTGGCTGTCCCATGGATGACTGGGACTGAGACACCCCATAACTCTAGGATCCCTGCCTCTGAGGACAATCCCTCTTCATGTGACCTGGCTGGTGTAAATGATAGCAAGTCCTCTGACCTGCTTGATAGGAACGCCTCTGATTTCTCTCTCTTTGGGAGGATTGACCTTGGCCTTGACCTTGATAGCTACGGCCCTGTCCCTGTGGAGTAGAAGTCCTCTGTTTCTTTCCGGAGCTAGAACAAGAGGATTGACCCTCGTTCTTCTTGTCTTTAGCACTCGCTTCTCGGATGTTCGGTGTGTCCTTGACTTCTCTCTAAATGGTCATAGTTGTCGTGACCATCGAATCTAAGTTTTACAAGCAGTGGCCCACAATTTTACCCCAGATGGATAATTTCAAACCATCCTCGAACTTCCTCACCTTGGCCATATCCATGGCCACGTAATCATCAGTAAAATGGGCTAGTTTGATGAACTTAGCCATATACTCCATCACCTTCATCGTCCCCTGTTTCAAGTCTAAGAATTCCTGGGCCTTTGCATGTCTCGTGGCCGTTGGGAAGTATTTACCCATAAAGAGCTCCCGAAACTCTCCCCATGTCATTAACTCTAAGTTCCTTGAGTCATTTACCTAATCCCACCACAATTGGAATTCTCCCTCTAGGTGGAATGTAGCTAGCATTATCGTAGTAGCATCAGAGATGATCTCCATAGCCCCTAAGATCTTGTTTACTTGTCGGAACCAACAATCACCCACCATCAGATCCACTCCTCCCTCAAAAGTTGGCGACTGGTGTGCCTTAAACTTCTAAAGGTTACTTGAGCCTCATTGGACCACATTTGCACTAGTCTATCCAATAGTAGTAGCTGCAACACTACCTTTTGCAATGGTAGCAGCCGCAACACCAATAGCCTCCATAAAGACTTGATGGTCAAAGGCTGGTGGTGGTTGATTGTTGTTCCACCCACCGCCTTGACGTCCTCTTCCTCAATTTGCCATCTACACGCATGCAAGATAACAATAGAACCTCACATACTATCCCAAGATAGTGATCAAGTTTAAACTTTGAGGTTTCGCTCATTGTCTCACTAGTAGAGTGTATGCCACCCCTAGTATACATTTACACTTTGAACTATTACATCCATCCCTTTTTTCGAACCCCAAGGTTATGTTTTCTAACACTAATGTTTCTCCTTTCTATATACATTTCACCATGCATATAATCCACATAACACATAGCACATAACATGAAATGCACAATGAATGCAATGGTCTAAACCCATGCCCACAACCCTAACTAAATCGTATACCTATGCTCTGATATCAAGCTGTGACTCCTATAAAATTGGGGGTTATTTGTTAACCGTTGATGTCAACCCGCAGAAATACTTGTGATTGTCACATAACTCGACGTCACGTCAATAATATCCCCTTAACCAGGATTATAACCCACACTTGAAACCCGTGTGCATTCTATCATTTGATCTAACCATGGTGCAATGTACCACAATTCATACTCCATTATAGTCCATTTACACCCTTGGAACCCAAGAACCCATAGTCCAAAAGCATGGCAAAACAATTTTAAAAATTCAGATTTTTGGAAGGTGTACCGGTATGGTGTAACGGTACGGTGAGCCTTTTAAAAAATCCGTACCAGTAGGCTATACCGGTACACTTTGTCCAATTTTGCCTATTTCATCTGCTTTTTATTTCCAATCCATTCCAATCTATTTCAATACCATCCAAAATATGCTTAATAAGGTTTTTCACATAAAATTTATTGTATACAAGTTCTATTATAGAAAATTCCATACGATTACATGCCCAAAATATAATTTTCACAAAAATTATACAAAATGAGCTATCAAAAACCACAAGTTGGCTCTCTTCATCTTTGAGACTCGAAATGAGAGTCATCCGCCAGTGTGAACCTCGCACCTAAAACGTTTTTCCGTATAGGGTGAGCTACGCTCAATAGAGTATTTCCTACAGAGGCTACTCCCTCCAGATGCATATGAAATGTGCACATGCAACATCCAAACATCAATTTCCATTCCAAATAAGAATATGTCATTCAATGTTGAAATTCTATTATGTCATGTCATGATATGAGATGAGACTCACTCATGCACTTTAACCCGAGTCCTCACTGACTCCCACAACAAAATGCAATGCTAATGTGTAGCAAATTCATCGTTGATAAATTACATCCAATGATCACTTTGAAATAAAAGTTATGTGTTTGTAAAACCAAATTTTGTTGGATGATACACATCGAATGACCATTTATAAAACAAAATCATGTGTCATTATTGGGTATCACATTTTGGAATCACACCGCTGACTCTGTACGCTATTACACTATTTCAGAATTTCACCATAAGGGAGTGTATGAACCAAGTAGCTGGGTCTTGCACCCGAGGGAGAGTCTAGCTCTGCTTGCTATACCTGACACAAGTTTTTCTTTCATACAACCAAGCGACTCAGTCAGATATTTGATCCAACTTTCCCAAGCCCACTCATCAATCACTAAGTATGATGATTGGTCCAACCATGCCCACACACATCCATACTCATGTCCATGGATGTATTTTTTCCGTGCAAATGCAATGTAATGCACCATTGCAATCTCAATGTCATGCTCCATATGTAATGAATGTCATATGAGCTAATTTACCCACATATTTCAACATATGTCATGACAATTTATATCAATTACATAGAATTACCATAATCCTTCACTATGTCAATACGCCAACTAGCACATATTTACAATTATATCCAACACAAACCACAAGCATGTTATATATAACTTATGCCATAACAAACTCAACTCTCACATAGGCATTTGGCAAAATACCTTCAAAGCACAATTCATGTTATCACACAAGATTTCCCACATAATATCATGTTCTAAGGAAATACTCAAGTACTTTTCCTATACCAAACTTAACTAGAAATTGGTCTATGCTATTTCCACAACCACTTACTCATTTCCATAACCATAATCAAGTGATCTAGGTTATTTTATACACTTACCCATTTCATAGAGCATTCTAGGTTAGAAATAAACCAAGGTAAGAGGAAACCCTACCTCTTGAAACGTAAAATGAAAGGTAAAACCTTCAAGAACATCTCCCAAGCCCCAAAACCCTTGATTTTTCAAATCTTCTCTTTGGATCTTCAGTGAAATTCGTCGTTCTTGATACGTAGACATAGCTCTCGTCGCAGTGATTGACTTTAACTCTTAGTCCAAGTGATTCCGACCGACGGAACTCCGTGAATCGAAGAGAGAAAGGTAGAAATTTATGTTTTTATTTTTCTCCTTCTTCCAAAGTGTGAACCAGCTGATAATGGGGAGAGAAATATCTGAAAATTAGATATTTCGCCCCTATTTATACTCTTAAATTGTGAGGTCCACGTCGCGCCACACATTTCCTATTTTCGGGTTCGTTTTCGCCCCGAAACGATTAGTTTATCCTAGTTTAAGTTACAAATATTTTCATATGAACCTTTAATCAATTATAAGGAAATTATAAAATTTATTTTTGGGGACGCTTGTGAGGTCATCTGATCCCCAGTTGTCTCGAAAAACGTAAAAAATTTGACTATCTCAGAATTTGATAAAAATTGACAGGGTAACTAGATTTTGTGAGAAGAATTCAACGGTGAGGTTCGTCGCATCATCCGAGCTTCAAAAAAATACGTATTTTAATTCCGCAATATAGTGGCAAATTACCATTTTACCATTTTTCAGAAAAAGTTTAAATTTACCCGGGTTTTACATTGTCATTCTTTTTTTTGGGGGGGGGGGAGGGGAGAGGGAGGAAGGAGTTTGAATCCTTGACCTCAAGAAGATAAAACCTTTACAAGATAATGAGTATCATTGGACCATCTAAAGTAACATCACAAAACACATAGGTTATTAGCACAACCCGTATAATAATAGCTAAATTAAATGAAGCCTTGTATAAATTTCGTACATCTTTTCTTTTACAACATGTACATGATAGTACTTGATAAAATTGTAATTATTTGTAGAAGTTAGAATTTCAACAACTAAATTCTAATAGAAAGATGAACTTGGTTAGGAAACCAAAGCATTTAAACTTGACTATAAAGATGAACAACAGTAAGACTTGCACCACCATAAAATTGAATGAGAAAACATTCAAAGACAAGAAACACAACATCATGTAATTGGTAGAAGTTAGGATTTCTATCAAACAGTTGGTGGGCATGCAACCATAGCATAAAAATTAAGAGCTAGTGCTTTCCAAATTCTTATTTTGTCCACTTTATACACAAAAACTATCTTCATAAATGCACTTTCTTCCTATAGCGAACATGAACATCTCAAAGAGAATCCTAGGCACCAGAGGCTTTAACTAAGATACTCTATCAGTTACCTTCTCACAAAAACCTGGATATACAATAAACCTCCCAAGAGAGGAAGGAAAGTATCGATTGAGCACATAATACCAATTCTACTCACACTGGACTGAGTAGTACATGCGGCAGACAAGAACAAAGTCGCATGAAATATGAAGACCCCAAATATAAGCAAGAATCCATAGTCGATGCAACTTGTTTTATCAAAACAGCAGGTGGACATTTTATCAAACTGTCTAATTTTGCTAAAAATTAACATATAAGGATGATCAATGAATTATGAAAATAAAATAATATAGTAATTTTCATAGTAATAATGGATCAAATAAATAAGGGAGAATTACACCAAAACCCTTGAGGTTTGTCACTTAATCATTCAAATTCCCCAACATTTGAAATATTACATAAAGACCCCTTGAGATTTGTATGCGTGTAACACTTAGACCAATGTCGTCAATGTCAATTAGTATATCTATTAATAAATTATACATAGACCCCCAAAATTTGTAACGCATAATATTTAGACCCCCTAAAGTTTAAAATATTATATTTAAACCATAAAAACTCCAATTAAAGATAAAGTATCAAATATTTTAAATATTAGAACAAAAATTCATATTCTATTGTATCATTTACTAAAATAAAATCAAAAATAAAAATAAAAATCTATTTTTTTCTTAAAAAATCATAATTAGTATACAATTATACTATCTATTGGAATAAAACAAAAAAAAAAAATCAAATCAGGGGTTTTAGTTATTCATAATAGAAAATGGATTTTACAACCAAAATTCAGGTTCTATTTTATCATTTATTGAAATAAAATAAAAAATAAAAAATCTAATTTTTTCTTAAAAAATCATAATTAGTATAAAATTATACTATCTATTGAAATAAAATTAAAAAATCAAATAAGAGGACAAACTATAATAGACACAATATCTTCTATCTTTAATTGAGGGTAATTTGGGCGTTTAAATGACCACATTGAATAGCAATAGATAGAATAATTATATACTAATTATGATTTTTTAAAAGAAAAATTAAATTTTTATTTTTGATTTTATATCAATAAATGTCATAATAAAATATAAATTTTAGTTGTAAAATTTAAAATATCTGATATTCTATGTTGATTAAAGTATTTTTGGTTTAATTATAACATTTTAAACTTGAAAGGTCTAAGTATTACATATTTAAAACTTTAGAGGGTCTGAATATAATTTACTAATGGACATTGACGTTAGGAGTATCAGTGTTACGCACGTACAAACTTTAGGGATTGATGTGTAATATTTCAAGTATCAGGGAATTTAGTTATTAAGTGACAAATTTCATGGGGTCTGAATGTAATTCTCTCAATAAATAAATAAAAATTTTCCCAAAATTTTTCTAAGATCTACCAAATTTCATCTCAAAAAAAAAAAAAATACAAACCAAAATATATCAGTCAACGACAAATCATTAACAAATCGTTGCAACATGTGTTATAAAATTAGTTAAGGAGAAGATGTTGTACCTCGTTTGAAGGACTTGGCTAGACCAGCGATACAACAAAGATCGATGAGAGAGAAGACGGCTTCGGCATCGTCAATAATAGGCGAGAGAGAAGGTAATGTCATCATCGGTCAGTGAGATGAGAGGATAAACTGTCGGCGTCGACAACGAGATTAGACTGGCTACGTGAGATAAGGTGCTTACACCAAATACTGTTGAGGGGTTTTAGCAGAGGTATCAAGGGGACTGAGGTGAGAATGAGAGACGATTTTGTAAAAGTAAAAGTTAATTATTTTTAACAAATTGAGGCAAAAACTATTGTTTTTTTTAAAGAAATAGTATTTTTCATATGTTAAAAGTCTTAAAAATACTTTTTTAAAAAGTCATGCCTAACACAATCTTAATAGTTTGAAATAAGAGAATTAAGATAAAATTTAATAGGTCAGAATAGCCACTGCCTACCTATTAATTTGGGTGCGTTTAATTTATTTATCCGGCGTTTGGCAGACACGGGCACCCTCGAGTGATTTGAAGTCACACTACCTTACGTTCAATTTGTCTAATTGTCCCACTTACCCCCTGCTGATGCGGTCAAAATAACCTTCTCACATTGGTTTAATACTCCACGCCATTTCTCTTGCTTTAATGATGAGGCTCATGTTAGTTGTCCTAGAGTCATATCGTCCTTACATTAACATTGTGTTCCAATACTAGATGCGAGATATTGTTAAATTAACGACAATAGAACATGATATTAGCAAATTAAGCCTAGTTAGCTTAACGATAAACAAAATTGACAACAATTAAGCGGAAGATGGGATTCCAGGGAGTGAAAAAATAAAACAATTCAAATTCATCCTATCAATTTCACTTCTCTACTGGATGTCAACTTCTGGTTGATCTGAATATAAGGCAACTTAAATTTTTAAGGTTAAAATCCGAACCTATTCAATGTCACAAGTCAAATCCAAAATAGGAATAACTATATTGAAGCTAATTTTTACTGAACTAAATATTACTTTCAACTATATTTTATGAAATAATCACAAATTCAATAAATGATGTTTGTAAGTACATGCTTTTTGGATCTAAGCAAAATTGAGTCTAATTTTATTACATTCGTATCTGAATCCAAGAAAGATTATATAATAGATAAATATTTAGATTTGAATAACACATAAAAAATAAATTCATATCCAATTAATCGAATCTGACATCAAAACTGATCAATTGATAGCACTACTAAAAGGCGGGGTGGTGAGAAAATATGTTTAGGGGTAAAGTTTTGCAGATAAGGAGAACGGTCCTTCCGTCATGATAGCGGTGTATTCATGAGATGGTGGCCGTTAAATGGTTGCAGGCCCCAAGTTTTAATGCAAAAAATTAGGGTTCTTGATTGAGAGAATGTATTTATTTTTGTTTATTTGCTGTCAATAAATATTAAAATACTTGTTAAACAAATGAAGTTAAAAACAGGAAGGTTATCCTCCCGGAAAGTATGAAACCTAGGGCAAGCTTTGCTTTGATTTGAATATAAAATAGGCTAATGACCGAAGCAAATCACAATCTTCCAGCAACCGACTGCTTTAACCGCACTCCCGGCTCCGGATCTATTGCCTCTAGATTCCCTTTGCCGTTTTCAGAACAACTTCCTTAAAAGACATAGAATTGCATCATGAATATAGATTTAGAGGAATACCTACCTTAACACTCAAATGCAGTAGGTATTAAAATTTACAATAAAATAAAGGCTAGTTACAATATATCTGAGTTTCAATTACGATAAAAATGGAGCAAAGTCAAGATCCAAATAATATTGGATTCGATTCAACAAATGTGAGGATCAATTCAAAAATATATATTTTATCATAATTTTACCAGATTAAGTCATAAATACAACCTAATTCTGTTATGATTTTTTGGTACGGCACTAAGAAATAATTGTTCAACCTAGATATTTGAAATGTATTTTTTTTGTCAAAGAATAGGAGAAAGTTTGTGTGTTAAGCAAGAAAAAGAATGCATAGGCTGGAACATGCAAAGTAAACAAGGAAAAGATTTTGAAATCTACCAAAAAGAGTTGAAAACTTGTCATCTCTTGATTCAGATACGGATAATGAGAGAATATTCGAGCTGCTACACCCGTTAATCACGGTTGAAGAAGAAATAATTAAAGCACATATAAGAATATAAGTTCCGTTCGGCAGAAGGTTACGCCTTTTTCAAGAAACCTGCGTTTGTAAGTGTTGACATAACAAAATTAGTCCGTCTACTGCTGCTTCTGCAAGACAAACAAGGTAAAACGAAGGTTAGGGACACGAGCTCCGCACTAGCTTAAGGCACTCCGAAGCATAAATGTGCTTTTTTGTGGGTTTTTGGGCTTATTGGCGCATTAAGTTGTCATGGAGAAATAATATTGTAAGAGGGGTAAGAGCTTCTCCTACCTTTTCTCAATTTTTTACTTAAAATTGAATTAATGGTCAACTAAAAAACTTAATTTGATACAAAGGGTTTTAATAGATTACCTCAAATTTAAAAAGAACAAAGTCAAATTTAAAGAAAGACAAAGTCATATTTAAAGTAAGTGAAATATGATCATTGAATTTTTAAAGGAGTATAAAATCTCACTATTAGTGATTTGAATCTCTCTTTATTTTACTATAAAAATTTGAGTGTCTTGATTTGATATGAGTTTGAGAATAGGGTTGGATAATATTTTTAAGTTATTTTTACTCAAATATAAATTTGAGTTTAAAAAAATATAAGAGTTGAATATACTCTAATAAGTATATACTTTAACTCAGTAATCTTACACTATAAGATTGACGGGCTGATAAAGTAGATGGACCACCGATGGAGTGATTTTTCATTTTAGAAATCTAATATAGACTCTTAAGTATATAATTTTTTTTTTGGAACCGTTATTAGAACCTTGTCAAAATGCCCCACATCATTTTGAGACCTAAAAATTTATATTAATGATGTAGTAGTGACATAATTTAATAGTTTTTGTTTCTACAATTGTTAAATTTTTTTATTGAGATTCTATCACTTAACACGTCATTATGCCAATAAAATAAGACAATTTTTTAACTTATAATAGCATTACTCCATATAAATATGTGATGTTAGGACAACATATAAACACTTAATCCTTTGCGTATTTCAATCTCCACATATCATTATTTATATCGAAGAATCCTTTTTTGATTCAGGTTTTCATGTGTCACTAAAAATACACGGCATATATGTATTGGTGGAGCTATTTTCACCCCTAAAATTTCTATCCCAACTCCTATAATTTTGTTAATATAAAATTGTTACCTCCACCTCATTTATACCCGCTGCATTATTTATTAAATGCACCCAATTTTATTTCTATTCCATTTATGACAAACTCCACCTCATTATACTCCCATTCTCTATACATTGCAATCATATTTTTTTTTTGGTATAGGTTTTACGAATATGTATATATTAGTAATTAACCGTGCCTAAAGATACTGTGTAACAAATTAAAAATTAAAAAATTATAAAATATTGTTCATGCTCGAAGACACTATATAGCACAAAATATTGTCAACCAAAAATACAAAGAAAAATCACCAATCGGTATGAGCCCACATAATATAAAAATCATCAATTGAAAGAACTGAGATAAAGCCTCAATCAATAAAAGCCTACTATTATTTTTAAACAATTTTGACAAAATTTCCTTTAAAAACATGATCCTTGAAAGATAATAATCCTTGTACAAAACTTACGTAATCAAACCTTTATTTAAAAAATCACAACTCAAATCAATTATAGTGCTTTAGGAGACTATTTTTATGTAGTCTCTAGCTCTCTTAAAAATAGCAAGACCTGAAAAAAAATCCGAAACTTTATACTCAAAATTAAACATTGAACACAATTCGTATGATATATATACAAAAAATACGCACTCCTAAAGGGCTAATCATAACTTTGAAATCAGAATCCAACAAGCAAAAAGACGACGTACAAAGTTAGATCAAACGGGGGCGGCTACATCAATTTTTTTTTTACAGTAAGGACATAAGTTCACCACTCCCAAATAAACCAATATAAAGTTTTAACCTTTTTGCCAAATTCGCACTTTTAACACGCTTTCTATTCCAAACTTACAAAGCCTAAAAATAAAATACTAATGCTATTGGAACATAATTTGGGGACTAAATGCTTTATGACTATTGGATTGTTACTGAAGTGTCTTTAATATTGAGACCCATTGACAATCTAACGGTCGCAATTGTTAAGTCCCCAAATATTATTCCAATAGCAAAATATAACTTTTTGTCAAATTTACACATTTAATACTTTTTATGTACCAAATGCCCAAAACTCACAAACAACATTGCACCTTTACATGTTCACACCATTTCTATACAAATAAACGGAATTCAATGTGTTCTAAATTTACCTATTCATCACCCTTCCTATCCCAAATCCTCCCACTAATAGAAATAATCCTTTTTCCGGACTTACAAAATTCGACATGACTGTTGAAAACCACATTTTTCGTAGTTGCCGTTGCTCCCTGGAAAGGAGGAGGTCTTGCTAGGGAGTCTAGGACGGAGCTGGGGAGAGATCGCCAGCTTAGCAGTGCGCAGTCTTTGCTCATAACTTCCATAAACACGCAGGAATAAATAAATGCAAGAACATAAGCTATTGCTGTATTATATGTATATACAAATTTCAATGTCAAGCTCTGAACATTCCCTAACATCATTTGGCCAAAGCAAGCTGATTATGTCCAGTTAGCCATCTAAACGCTCCGAGATTCACCTCCCTTTTCTCGTACCGTGGAATGAGTTACTTTGATGGAAAATAATTTGGAAAGAGGAGATAGTATGGGGTGGAAAGAGTACAAAAAGGTGTGGATGTAGCAGTTTTGTATTTACAATTTTTAATGGGATAAGAATAAAGAATTTAGGGGTGAGAATAGTCCCGCCCTATAGGTATACATGATGCAGTGGACATCATCCCCAAATTGCATGAAAGGCAGCAGTCATACAGAAAAATTGCTCCCCCGTTTTACAGGTAGAATGCAGGGAAAATAAACATTGTTTTGTAGTTAAATTTGTTTAACAAAAATCCGAATGAGCTTTATTTTAAAAGTTGAGATATGACATAATGGTACGTGCAAGCCTATGAGATTATATACAGTCTGAAAGGGGAAGAAAACCTTTTGCAAACTGAATGATTTGATTGGGATCGAATGAACAAGAAATGTTGCCCTATTCCTCTTGCCAGACGAACAAACTGGCAAAGACTGGAGAGGGCTGGTTGGAGGCACTTCATGCTTAACTCGGTAAAGGTTGACAATGTAATCAGAGCCAGTTGTAGGAAAAATAGTGCATACCTTTGACTTAAGCTTTACCTGGTTTTTATAGAGTGATCAAGTTCCCCTTCTATTGGGCTTTTCGCTGTTGGGGAGGTGAGATGGTACACCCTATGTTACGCCGGATTTTCGGTGATTGTTATTGGAATCCTTTCTAGCATTCCACATTCTTCTATTTCTTCGGGCACGTTGATAATGTTCACCTTAATTTTGGCAACTTCCTTATCAAACTAACTCCATCTTCTGATTCTTCGGTATTGCGTTATCTTTCTTTCAATTAAGCAAAACGGGATTCTATTTGCTCTTATCGCCCTATCTGAACTGTTACAGGCTCAGTGTCATTTGCCATATTCGACCAAACCCATTTGCTATGTTAGGAAAAATTTGTTGCCAAACGCGTTGTCATGTGCTCAGTTGAGTTTGCTCGATTGACCTTTTGAGTAATCTATATGCCACATGTGTGCATACTTGTTTTTGAATCATTAAATATCTAGTCATGCACAGTAATTCTGTGCTCCTTCAGTTGCTCCGAATCATTAAATATCTAATCATGCGCAGTAATTTTGTGCTCCTTTAGTTGCCCCTAAGGAATATATGCCATGTGGCACACGTTTGATTGTCGTTTCTTGTACCCAAACTTACCCTCATTGATGATTATCTGGTTTCTTGAGCCTTGCATGCCCCTTTTTTGTCAAAACTGGAACTTTACATTTAATGTTTCATTTTTTGATCTCCAGGTGCCATTGTTTTGGAACTTGTTTCATATCTCTTTAAAAGGAGCATGCTTAGACGTTTTTCCTTATGCCATCTAACTGCTTTTTTGAAAACCTCCTTTTTTCTCTTCTAGTCATCTTCTTTCTCATAACGGCTCCCCTTACCTTAGCTAAAATTTTGGTGTTCAAGGTGAAATACAACATCTCTGATGATGTTGAAGTCCGTGTGGCTAGTAAGGAATAGCCCCTTATTCGTACCATAGAATCCATTCCCACCCACACTTGGGCTATTATTAAGGGTGGTCTGAGGTTTTTGTTTCACCCACTTCTTCTAGGGTTCTTTCAGCGTTGAAGTTGTGTCCCCATCCAATGCTACCCCCATCTTTTCAAAATTGTAATGGGTGTTGCTGCTCTTAATAACCTCATGGGTGTAAATCTGGTACTATGGGAGATCTTTTACTGTTACATCATCAAGTCGATGGGGCATAACTATTATTTCGCAGTATGGAGTAAGAATCGCTATCTTGTAAACCATTTGCCTGACTTTAATAAAGTTCATGAAAATGATGTTGTATTTGTCTCCAAGAACTGAGATTACAAGGTAGGAGAAACCCCATCTTATATATGTCCCTTTGAAGAAGGCGCACCAGGTATATGAACATATGCATCTATTTTGAATTTAAGTTCCCCAATTTTGCCTTTCCGATATGCTTGCATCCCTTAGGTGAGACTTTTAAGGGAAAGATTTCTGAATGTTTAGTAAAGATGGAAGGCTTCAAAAAGGTGTGGTCCTTTAATGAGAGTTTCTTTTGCATATATGCTCACATGTTCCTTGGGTTACATCGGCCTATGATTCCTTCGTCACCGCACCTGACTATCCAAATATAGCTCTTACAGATAATCAAGAAGCTTTGCAGGCTCAACGTGCTTAGACTCCTCGGTCTCGCAAGAAGTCAGTTGCTACTATTTCTTATAGGAACAGGCCGGTGAGGAATTTCCATGATTTACTAGCTCCAACCATTTCCCCTGAGTTAACTCCTTCTTAGTCAAACCCTTCATTTGCTAAATGAATATGCTTGACCAACTTCGACCGAATCCGAACAAGTAATCGTTTCTGAGGACTTAGCTAATGATTTAGTGTTTTTCCTACATGACCTAGTAATTATTCTTCATTCTAATGTCACTAATCCTTCTGATGTTCCTTTTGCTCCTTCTCCTAAAATGATGTCTCCATCTAGTGATGACTCTTTGACTGTGGTGGCCGAGCACCGTGCACAAAAGAAAAGAAAAAAACCAAAAGCCAACCCTTCGACTCTTCCTGAAGACAATATTCCTCATTTTGACTTGTTCTGAAGGCAAAGGGAAAAGAGATTAATGTGTGTGAATCAACTGCCGAGAATGTGAATGTGACGGTTGAGACTGCCAAGGGAGTCATCCTTCCTCGTGACTTGGCGATAAATGAAAGAAGGTCTAATGATGAGATAATCAATCAAGCCATTCAACAAATAGTGTTGGTAAGATTTATGTCTTCCCTCATCCCTTATCTATTTTCCTTCTTTATTTTTTTTTTGTTAAGTATTGTTTTTTGTGGGCTTGCAGAGGGTTCATGAAGTCGATGCCAGGATTATGAAAAAAGATAAGGCTATGAAGTAGACCATATATTATCGCGGCTACCCTGGAAAAAAAATGATAATTTGGACGTTGATAATGCTAAACATTGAGAGCCTTTGCTTGTTCTTCAAGCTCAAATGTTCGTCTTGATGGAAGAGAGAGATATACTAAAGACTTTGAATGATGAGCTAAAATTGTCGGAGGTGGCTACTATTGGAGAGCTTTCCTAAACCCAAGAGGAACATAATGCTCCTCTAGAGGGGTTTAAGTCCTTCAAGGCTCAGTCCAAAGAAAGGGAGGACTATGCCTTTGAAGAAGGAGTGGCTAAGGCTGAAGGGAAATTGGCCCTAAGAATCCTTTTAATTGATGTTGGCCCTTCTTTTGCAACTGCAACGAACCCAACCTTTGAATCATATTAAATTTTTTTTTAAAATAAATATAAGCTTCTTCACTTATACTTAATGGAATATTAGCTTTATTGCGAAAAGAATATCTCGCTTCCCCTTTCCCTTATAAAATGAACCTGGCCTTTAACAACGGTTAGGTCTTGCTTGCACAAATTCATTTTGAAGTCGGTCCTATAAGCTCGGTCTTAATGGAGTGCTTAGACCTTTTATATTCAGATATTTATGCCTATTCTTAATAGGCTTGGCCCTAGTAACGTATTTGGGCTTCTAATACTTAGAACATTATGCCTATTCTCATTACACTCGGCCCTAGTAAAATGCTAGGGCATCTCATACTTAGAAAATTATGCCTATTCTTAATAGGCTCGACCTGAGTAAAGTGCTAGGGTCTTTCATACTTAAAACATTATGTCTATTCTTAATAGGCTCGACCCTAGTAAAGTGCTAGGCATCGCATACTTAGAACATTATCTGTATCTTAATTGGCTCGAACCAAGTACAGTATTAGGGCCTTTCATCGATTCACTTAATTCACAACTTTTAGACCGACCTGTTGATCTAATTGGACTCAAAACTTTACCCCATTTGACTTGCATTATCATGCCTAATCTTGGGCCTAAGTTTTGATTGGTTTGGCCACACCAGATTCAGGTCCATGCCTCTGTCAGGATTTTTGGCCTCCCTACCTTAGAAGTAGGCTGAAGTGGGCCTAGGATTTCCCTGGCCTTGTCTCATTTGTGTTGGCTAAGGTTTAACTAATCATGCACAACTTACAAAGGCAATTTGTAATAAGCTTTTTTTTTTTTTTATTGAAAAACACACTTATATTTGAGAAAAACTTAACTAGCTAGCATCTCATGAGATAACTATAAAAGTACTTCGAGCCAACTAATATTACCTTTGAGGCAGTAAAATTTCCAAAGGTTAGATGCATTCCAAGGTTGTGGAAATGGCTTCCCTTCGTTGGTCTCAAGTTCATAAGATCCATTTCCTCCAACCTAAGGGACCCTATGAGGTCCTTCTAAGTTGGCCCCGAGCTTTTTGTCTGTCTGGTTTGGTGGCGCCCATTGTAAACCATGGAAAATTTAAAAATTTTATTAAAAAGGACAAATTGGTAATTAGTTATTGTGGTACGGGTTGAAAACTCAATTTTTTCTAAAACTCGAATGATGAAACCAACATCATTGTTGGATTTATATCGTGAAATCTAGCTATCCAGTCAATTTTTAGTGAATTCTGAGACAATCAAATTTTTTACATTTTACAAGGCAATTAGGTGACGCAGGACTAAAATAAATGTGATTAGGATTTAACTGTGAAACTCAAAAAATAATTTAATTGTGAAACTCAATAAAAAAATGTACTAAGCTTATCATGGAATGAGATTTAATTGATTAGGATAAAATGGGATAAAAAAAAAGATGAGATGTGTGGCTCAATGAGAGCCAATCTTAACACGAGATGAGATTTTCTTCCCATTATCTTCTGCATTTCCAGAAATGAGAAAGAAGAAAAGAAAGAGAGAAAAATTGAACCCCTCTCCTTCTTTTACCTTCAATCTACGGCAATCTGACTGTCGGATCTCTTCGAGCCAAGAACAAAAGTTGTTCTACAAGATGAAAGCTACAAAATCATACCAAAGATCATGAGTTTTACTGTAAAATCCGGGTAAAATTAAATTTTTTCGGAAAAATGGCAAAATGATAATTTGCCACTATAATACAGGTTTAAAATTAATATTTTCTAGAGCTCAGATGATGCAATAGACCTCACTATTGAATTTGTATCGCAAAATCGAGCTGTCATGTCAAATTTTGTCAAATTTTGAGATATTCAAATTTTATACGTTTTACGAGACAATTGGGTGACAAATGACCTCACAAAGGTCCCCAAAAATAGAATTTATAAAATTTTCTTATAATTAGATAAAATTTTAAATAAAATTAATTTGAACTGAAACCAGGAATTAATTAAGTCATTTTTGGTTAAAAAGGGACCTGGAAGTAATAAACGTGTGGGGCCATGTGGACCGCGCAATTAAAAAGTGTAAATAGGGGCTAAATATCTGAAAAAAATCAGAAATTCTCACCCACTTGGCCGGCTAAATCAAATGTTGAAGAGAGGAAAGAGAGAGAAGAGAAAAAACCTAGAAATTCTACCTTTCTTCTTGCGATCCTAGGAGTTCCGTCGGTTGGAATTCATTGAACCAAGAATTAAAGTTGGTCTATGCAATGAGGGCTATGCGTACGTATCAAAAACAAAGGATTTCACTAAAGATTTAAGGAGGAGATTTTGTGAAATCAAGAGTTTTGGGGCTTGGAAGTGTTCTTGAGGTTCCCCACAATTCATCTCACGCTCGAAGAGGTAGGGTTTCTTCCACCTTGGTTTATTTTCTTACCTAGAATGTTTTATGAAATGGGTAAGGGTATGGGATAACCTAAGTCACTTGACTATGGTTAAAGAAAAGAGAAAATGAGTATGGAAATTGGCTTAGACAAATTCCTAGCAAAGTTCGGTATTGAGGAAATACTTGTGTAATCCCTTGGAACTAAACATTTTTGGGCATACTATGCATTCTATTGTTGCCTTCTTGGTGTTTTTCTAAGTGCTATGTGAACTTTGTTGAGGATGTATAAGTTGCTACAAGTGTTAATATATTAGCATCTTGTTGATTTATGGTAATTATATGCAATTGATATTAATTGCCATGACATAAGTGAAAATATGTGGTTAAGTGGCTCATTTGGCATTCATTGCATTTTGGGCATGATATGACATCACTTTCAAGGGCTTAGGCATGAGTGTGGGTGTGTGTGGGCATGATTGATTCAAACATCATATATGGTGGTTGAAGGTGGGCTCAGGAAAGTGGGATTGAAGATTCCACTGAGTCGCACGGTTGCATGCATGGAAAACTTGTGTAGGATATAGCAAGAAGGGCTAGACACTCCCTTGGGGTGAAAGGCCCGGCTACTTGGTTCATACACTCCCCTGAGGTAAAATTCTAAAAAGGTGTAACGGCATACAAAGCCAGCGGTGTAATTCCAAAATCTAATACCCAGCAAAGACACATGATTTTGGTTTATATAAATGATTCATTTAATGGAAAACATCCAACAATGAATGAGTTTTATGAACGCATGATTGTATTTCAAAATGACCTTTGGATGTATTTCATAAAGGACAAATGTTTTTACACACATGCATTGCATTGTGTGGTGGGAGTTGATGAGGACTCGGAACAAGGTGCATGAGTGAGACTCATCTCATTTCATGGCATGACATTATGATTTTTCAACATTGAATTACATGTTCTTGTTGGAATGGATATTGAATTTCATTGGTTCCATGTGCACATTTCATATACATCTAGGAGGGGAGTAGCCTCTGTAGGAAATATTCTACTAGGCGTTGGCTCACCCTATACGGGAATACATTTCAGGTGCGGGGTTTATACTGGCGGAGGACTCTCATTCGAGGCCTCAAAGATGAAGAAAAACCGACTTGTGACTTTTTTAATGCATTTTGTATAAACCTTGTAAAATTACGGTGTTGAGTATGAAATTGTGTGAATAGATTGTAATAGAACTTGTAGATATCAAGTTTTATGTGATAAACATCGTTAGACATGTTTGGATGGTGTTGGGATGATTTGAAATGGAAAAATAGTGAAAATAGGCTAAACTGGGGAGAGAGTACCAGTACAGTGTACCGGTACAGTCTGGTCCAACAAGCAGACAGTACTGGTACTCTTTCCAAAACTTTGAAAAAAATTTGGAAGGCAGACAGTACCGGTACAGTCCAGACGGTACCGGTACTGCCAGGACTTGTGAGTAAATAATACCGGTACACATTATCGGTACTCTCTCCAAAATATTGAAATTTTAAAACTAAAGTGCTGTGCTCTCGATCTTTGATTCCTTTGGTTCAAAAGATGAAATTGAACAATAAAGAGGCATGAATTATGGTACCTTGAGCCACAATTAAATTAAATGATTAAAGGAATACGGGTAATACGTGTGAGTTAAAATTCTAGGTAATGGAATAATATTAGCGTGATATCGGATCAAGCGGCACTCACGGACATTTCTGTGGGTTGACGGGTCGTCAAAAACTTGATTCCAATCTTGGGATAGTATGTGAGTGTTCAATTGCTATTTGACATGTGTGTAGATGACAAATCGAGGAAGAGGACGCCGAGGTGGTGGGTGGAACAACCAACCACCATTGGCCTTTGACCAACAAGCCTTTGTGGAGGCTATTGGTGCGACAGTGACTACCATTGCACAAGCTAGTGCAAGTGGGAGTCAAGGAGGCTCAAGTTACCTTCAAAAGTTCCAGGCACATCAGACTCCAATCTTCATGGGAGGGGCGGATCCGATGACGGCTAAACATTGGTTCCGACAAGTGGATAAGGTCTTAAGGGCTATGGAGATCACCTCCCGATGCCACAAAGATAACATTAGCTACTTTTCAACTAGAGGGAGAATCCCTAAGTGTGGTGGGATTAGGCCAAGACCTCGAAGAACTTAGAGGTACTGACATGGGCAGAGTTCAGGGAGCTCTTTATGGGCAAGTATTTCCCAACGGCTGCTAGACATGCAAAGGCCCGAAAATTCTTAGACTTGAGGCAAGGAACAATGACGGTGATGGAGTACATGACTAAGTTCACTAAGTTAGCCCGTTTTGCCGATGACTATGTGGCCACATATATGGCCAAAGTGAGGAAATTTGAGGATGGCCTGAAGTTGTCCCTCTAGGGTAAAATAGTGGGTCTTCTTCTGCAAGACTTAGACTCGATGGTCGCGACAGCTATGGCCATTGAGAGGGAGGTGGATGACGCAAAGATCATCCAAGAGCCGGGTGCAAAGGACAATGAGAAGGAGGGTCAATCCTCTTTTTCTAGCTCGGGAAAGAGATAGAGAACTTCTACTTCTTAAGGACAGGGCCGTGGTTATCAAGGCCAAGGCCAAGGTAAGTCCTCCCAAGGTGGGAGAAATCAGAGGTTTTCTTACCAGGCAGGCCAAAGGACTTGCTACCATTGCCATCAACTGGGTCATATGAAGCGGGATTGCCCTCAGAGGCAGGGATCCCAGAGTTATGGGTCATCTCAGTCCCAGACTTTGGTGGAGAAGCCACAAAAATATTATACTCCTCACCACCCTACCATGGGCCAGGGGAGCCAGTATTAGTTCCAGGGTGCTACATAGGCCCTATTACTCCACGGGCGGGGACTCTGCAAGTAGGCCAGATGGGCCAACGCATGGGTCGAGGCCAAGGACAAGGCTCAAAGCTGGGACTTCGGAGACCCAGGGACGTGTCTACGCCATGATGCTACAGACTGAGCCAGCAGATCATTTGGTGATACAGGATACGTTTCTACTCTCTCGCTTATGGGCTAGAGTATTATTTAATTCTAGTGTATCACATTCATTTATTGCTGCATCTTCTATAAGAGACTTGGGCTTTGAGGTTGAATCTTTGGAAGATCCATTTCATGTAAGTTCTCCCCTAGGAGATAGGGTGAGAGTTGATCAGATATGTTGAGGTTGTGAGTTAGAGATCGCGAGGATTGTACTCTCCGTGGACCTTAGGGTCATGGACATGTCAGAGTTCGATGTCACCTTTGGGATGGATTGGTTGACGGCACACCGAGTCGTCATTGACTTTGATTGGAAGAGAGTAACTGCCTACACATCGGATGATGTTTGTGTTAAGTTCCAAGGGGAAAAACATGACGCTTTACTCCAAGCCGTGTATGATTCTCGATGGCACGAATAGTTGATGGGTTGGCTTGCAAGTCTTACCTTGGAGGACGAGGTGAGACTGGAGTTGGGTTTACCTCGAGTTGTATGTGAGTATGAGTATGTTTTTCTGGATGAATTACCGGGATTACCTCCACAGAGGGATGTAGACTTCACCATTGAGTTGTATCCAGGCACAGCCCATTTCTATTACTCCGCCTAGAATGGTGCCAACTAAGTTGCAAGAACTCAAGGTCCAATTGCAAGAATTGTTTGACAGGGGATTTATTAGACCGAGCACTTCACCTTAGGGTGCTTCGGTATTGTTTGCCAAGAAGAAATATAAGACTCTTTGATTATGTATCGACAATCGACAGTTGAACTGGGTTACTATAAAAAATAGGTACCTTTTGCTGAAGATAGATGACTTGTTTGATCAACTGAGAGGGACATAGGTCTACTCCAAGATAGATCTCCATACTGGTTACCATCAGTTGAGGGGTAGGGAGGAGGATATCCCTAAGATGGCGTTCAGAATACGGTATGGGCATTTTGAGTTCACAGTGATGCCATTCAGATTGACGAATGCCCCGGCGACATTCATGGATCTTATGCATAGGGTGTTCCAACCCTATCTTGATCAGTTTGTCGTGGTCTTTGTTGACGACATCTTGATCTACTCCAAGTTAGAGGAGGAGCATGAGGGTCATCTAAGGGTTGTTCTCCAGACCTTGAGAGATCTCTAGTTGTATGCCAAGTTCAGTAAGTGTGAATTTTGGCTTACAGAAATAAAGTTTTTGGGTCACATGGTGTCGACTTCAGGTGTATTCGTGGACCTGGAAAAGGTGGAAGTAGTCATGAATTGGGAGAACCCGAAGTTAGTCTTTGAGATATGCAGTTTCTTGGGATTGATAGGGTATTACCGGAGGTTCATTGAGGACTTCTCCTGACTAGTTGCACCTATGACGAGATTGACCCGAAAAAAGGTCAAGTTTGAGTGGAATGATTTGTGTGAGAAAGCATTCCAGGAATTAAAAAGGAGGCTTACTTCAGCTCCTATTCTGATAGTTCCGGAAAGGGGACAGTGTTACATGGTGTATTGTGATGCCTCGAAGAACGGACTTAGGTGTGTTTTGATGCAGTCCGGGAGGGTGGTAGCTTATGGTTCTCAATAGTTAAAGAATCACGAGCAAAACTACCCCACACATGACATGGAGTTGGCGGCCATTGTCTTTGCCTTGAAGGCTTGGTGCCACTACTATACGGTGAGCAATTTGAGGTGTTTTCGGACCACAAAAGTCTGAAGTATATATTTACACAACAGGACCTCAACATGAGGCAACGCAGGTGGATAGAATATTTAGAGGACTATGACTTCACTTTGCATTACTATCTAGGTATAGCAAATGTGGTAGCTGATGCAGTCAGTCGGAAGTCACGGGGAATCTTGGCTAGTGTGGCTTCTCGGTAGTAACGGATGCTCAATACTGTGGGACAGTTCGGGCTACGATACATAGGTTAGGCTCAGGGCATTTTAGGGAGCTTGGTGACTACACCTTCCCTACTGAGCAGAGTGATTGAGTCCCAGGGGCAGGATATAGAGTTATCATTGGTCAGGGACCAAGTATAGGCAGGTATAGGTGACGAGGGCTGGACCATTCACTCGGATGGTAGTCTTCGGTTTAGGAGAAGGGTTGTGGTTCTCCAGTCTCCGGAGCTGAGGGAGGAGATTCTCAGAGAGTTTCACTGCTCCCATTTTGCTGTGCATCCAGGTGTTATGAAGATGTACCATGACCTTCGTCGCCAGTATTATTGGAGCAGGATGAAGAGAGACATTGGAGACTTTGTCAAACGATGTCTCACGTGTCAGCAGGTTAAGGCTAGGCACTAGAGACCAACAAGATTACTCTAGCCGTTGGAGGTAGCTGAGTGGAAGTGGCAGCATATCATGATGGATTTTGTGACTCACTTGCCATGGACATCGCGGGGACATGACGCGGTGTGGGTGATTGTGGATCGACTTACGAAGTCGGCACACTTCTTGGCTGTGCGGATGACCTTCACATTGGAGGAATTATGCAGGTTGTATATACAGGAGATTGTCCGGTTGCAGGGGGTGCTCGTTTCTATAGTATCAGATCGAGATCCTAGGTTTACGGCTCATTTTTGGGAGAGTTTTCCATCTTGGATGAGTTCTTTCAGGTGCTACTTCAAGGAACATTATTTTTCATCATGTGTCCTATGTCGCAATGATAATAGCACCTTAGGTAAGTGTTCCTCTTCTCTAGATTTTCTCCCAACTTGTTTGGCCATTTCAAGATTGGATTCCCATTGATTTGTGATAGAATCATGTAGATGGGATTTCTAAACATAGTGTTTACCCGAACAAATGATGATCCTATGGGGAAACCCTCCTTCTCCTTCCCCTTTGATCCCAACAAAGATTGTGCATTTGGTCTCTCTTTGCTAACTTGCTTCTTGTTAGTTTGATCTTAGTTACCCTATCAACTGAGATTATCATCAATCTTTGAATATTTTTCACTCTGGCCATCAGGTCATCCATGCCTAGTACTGGCCTCCTTATCAGTGATTGGTACAATGAATTTTCCTCTGCCAATCCAATCTTAAAGGATGCAACAACAGTCTTAAGATTGTAGGTTTCAATTTTGTCCATAATTTTCAAATATCAATGAGCATACTCACTAGTTGTTTCACTGTTTCTCTTTTTCAATGAGAATAATTCCCCAACATCCTGCAAATGTCGACTATTGGTGATGAATTGGGCCGTGAACAGCTCAATGAGCTATAACCAATTGTCAACAGAGTTCCTAGCCAGGATGTTGAAACATTTAATTATTGGCTTGCATAGAATTCTAGGGAACATCATGCACAATAAGGCTTCGTTCTTCTTGTAGACCGCCATCAACTGTCTATTGTGATGAATATGAGTGGCTGGATCCATCTTTCCATGATACAATTTAAGTTCGGGATGATGAACTTACTAGGGACCCTCTTTCTCTCTCTCTTTATCCATTTGCTAAAGGAGGAAACCTCCGTTCCCCTGATGTATTCTCTCATCGCTCTTCTTTCAAATTCCCTAGCTAAATTTTGCTCAGATAGCTTCATCTTGCTATGAAGTTCTTCTGAAATGAAACATTTCCAGGCATCCTCATGGTCATCCACCTGAGTGGACTTTCTTTTTTCGCTCTTGTCTTGGGTATCTTCTGCGTGTTTTGGTTTATTTCTCGCAGGGGTTGGGCTTTTGAATATCCGATCTTGTTTTCTCTTTTTGCTAGCTTGGTGATTGGTCTTTTCTAGGGTGTCTCGATCCCTAGACCTCCTTAGGGTGTCCTTGAGTGCCTCATTCTCTTGTCTTATTTCCTCTCTTTGTTATAGGACCTTTTCAACATGGCATCTTGTGCATCTAATCGATCCTAAAGGGATTTGATTAACTTCATGAAGCTTGGGATTTCTCTCGCAGCATGGGGGGATTTTTCTTGGTTTAATCCATCATTTTGTGCCTCATCTTCGGGGTTATATCTTGCTGATGAAAGGTTATCATGATCGTCATGGTATTTCTTCTGGCTTCCAAAGGCATCTTTTCTGATGTCTTTTTCTGAAGGGAAGGATACCTTATAGTTTTGATAGGGATCATACTCAACATCATCGTTTATCGGTGACCTAATTCTGCTTTGTGGTCTTGACATTGTACATTTTGTTCAAAGGTTCCCAAAGATGGGGGCAATTGTAAAGGGTAGAAAACCTCTTACAAACTAAATGATTTTGTTGGGATAGAATGAATAAGAAATGATGCACAACTCATCCTATAAAAAGAACAAATTGCCAAATACTAGGGGGGCCAGTTGGAGGCACTCTGATGATGAAATTAGTAATGGTTAACAATGTAATCAGAGCTAGTTATAAGGAAAGTAGTGTGTACGTTTGACTTAACCTATTCCCAATTTTTATAGAGTGATCTGCATCCATTTCTACTAGGGTTTTTTGTTGTTGGGGACGTGAGATGGTACACCGTACGTTACACCGAATTTCCAGTAATTGTTATTGTAATCCTTCCTAGCATTTCTCATTCTTCTATTTCTTCTAGCACATTGATAATGTTCACCTTAATCTTAGTAACTTCCTTATGAAGCTATCCCCATCTTCTAATTCTTCAAGATTGTGTTATTTTTATTCCTGCTAAGCAAAAGGGGATTCTATTTGCTTTTATAGTCTGATTTGAATTCTTACATTGGTCAGCGTGGTTTTCCCTATTCAACTGAAACCATTTGATCAGTTAGGGAAAATTCGTTTCCAAACTTGTTGTCATGTGCTTGGTTGAGTCTGCTTGGTCAGCATTCTAAGTAATCCATATGCCAACCACATTATTTCTATCAAGTGCACATACTTATTTCAAATCATTAACTTTCTAATCATGTGTAGTAATTTTGTGCTCCTTCACAATCTCAAGCATCGATCCATAACCATATGAACCATACATAACCCAATCCAAAATTAAAGTCTAATAGCATAATTAGTAAATTCAAACTCCTAAAACCATCCATCGAGCCTGATTAAAGGTTACAATACCAAATATCAAAATAAATAGTTGTAAAGTAAAATCTAAATCAAGTTTGGCAAATTCTATTTTCTAATTAGAAAAATTAACAAATTAAATGAATAACTAAATTAGCTAAGCTCCCTAGACAAACTCCTTTAGATCACTCCCTTATATTCAGTCTTGTTTTTAAAACAAATGAATGAACAAACTAAATTAGCCCAATAGAATAGCTTTTCTAAAAAATTCACAAAACAATGCATTTATGCAATTTACCCACAATTATTGTAAAAGTAATATCTGAATGTAGCATAGTGATGCGCAATTCAAATCATGACATGAGTGCATTAGAAATTATTTATGTAAGATTATAAATTAAATCAATCCAACCTAGCATAACCAAAAGTCACATGAATGCTATAAATATCGATAAATCCATACTCAAACCATAACTAGCTCGTACTTGAACCATCTCAGGGAAATGTTGGGGTTTTTCAAAATAAGGAACTACTTGATTTAATCCGCCAACCCTAATTTCTGATAATGATTCCGGTAATGTGTATATGGATTATACAGTTAGGTGAGTGTCACTCTCCCTCAGATGTCATGCAAGAAATGGGAAAAACGTGTGTGGATGAAGAAAATGTGTGTGTGCAAAAGTGTTCTCCAAGTGAATACAGACTTTTGAGTGTCATGTTTTACTTGGAATGGGTATTCCAAGGTCATCTCCTCTGGGAAGGAAGGTTGAATTGTGTTGAAGGTGATTTTGTAAAAATGGAAAAGTGTAAAATCTTTTGAATTTGCGTTTTGGTGAGTGAAGTTTGAGATAGAAAATGTAATGGAAAAATGGTTGGCTAATCTGAAGAGGTCATTCCAATGGGAATGCCAAATCGACTCACGACATTCTTCCAATGGTGCCTAGGTGTTCGATTGATTCGTAGGAAGTGAAGGACTAATGTGGTTTAGGCTCAAGCATACCCCATGACAAGTCTACGGTGTATGAAGAACTCATAACCATGTCCGCACTCAACCTAGTGAAACCAAGCCACCTTACACTACAAGGAAGAATGAAAAGAAGTTGATTTAGCATAACCAAGAGGAGTTCTCCATTGGATTAGCAAACTTAAAGCTTAGCTACTCATATTAAATGCAAAGACATACAATGTGTAAGGAGACATGGTATTGGAATGGAGACTAAAACTTGTGTTAATGTAAAGAAAAGTAAAACTACAAAAATGAGTGCATTTAATACCCAACTTAAAAGCTTGAAGTGAAAACTTGAATATAACAATGGTAGATTCCAAGATATTTAAATAAGCTTGCAATACAAATGACATTTTATAAAGGGAATGAAAAAATCTAACTTCTCTCTCTAAAACTATGTCTTCCTCCTTGAGCTTCTCTTTCTACAGTGATGAACAATGCTCTAAAAATGTTAAGTGATGCTTTCATTTTTGTCCATGGAGGCTTCCCATCAATGGGGTGCTGAGTTGATGGCTTGGACAGGCCTAGAAAAGCCTAGCTTGCAACATCCCAGGCTTTCACCTTCTCTCTCTTCCTCATTAATGCATTGGCCTCCAAAGTCCAACTTGAAGTATAGGGAGGCATGTATGCATGTAAGAGATGTTAGGGGATTAGTGAGAGAATCATAGGTGGGACCTCCAAGTGGCAGAGCTTGAGTTGCAGGCTATCTACCATTTCTAGGCAAAACCTTCTGGAAGGTCGATGCAAACCTTCCATAAGGTTTTGGTAGGGCATGGGAAACAAGCTGTCCAATGAGCTTAACCTTCTGGAAGGTCGATGCAAACCTTCCAGAAGGTTTTGGCAGGGTATAGGTAGACCAAGTGCAAACCTTCTAGAAGGTTTATGGCTAAACCTTCTGGAAGGTTTTCTTCTAACTTGCCTTTTTCTTGATTTCTTCATCTACCAAGCCTCCTGTTAAGCCATCCCCTTAGCTCCATTGTCTTTAAGCACTACGATGGGGGCTTAACTTAAGCCATTTACAACTCTTCACCTACATTCACAAAAAACTTCATAAAAAGGTAGATTAAATGCATTTCTCCCCAAATTCACAACAAAAGCAAGTACAAAAGGGTAGAAAAGACATACAAAGCGTGTAACATTTCGAGCTAATCACCCTCCCAACTTGAGTTTTGCTAGTCCCTAGCAAACTTTATTTTAAACCACAAGATATAAAACTACAACAACCCATTCATACAAGTAGATTATCGAACATTCAAAATGCAAAAATCACATTAAATTAAAGAAATAGACTTGGGCAATGATAAAATGAAACAACTGTGGTACTTTTCATTAATCATTTACAAAATTTTAGTACAATGAGTTAGAGTTCAAAAACAAAACAGACTAAAATCTTAGAGGTACTTCTACTAGGCCGACAAAACTAACCCTAACTATACAACCTAAAAGCACAAGAAACAAAAAAAAGATATGACGGCACAACTTCTCGTCATCCTCGTCTCCATCATCCTCCTGCTCTCCACCATCATCATCACTCCCAAATTCACCCTCATCACCATCTTCCTCCTTGTCATCATTGTCATCACTGGAGCCTCCCACTTAACAATCGTAGACGGTATGGGAACGAAGGTTAATGGTCTAGCCGGAGGAAGCAGAGGTCCACTAGGGATGGGCTCGCTCGGGAAAGTATGTTGGAACAGCCTTATCACCATCAATGATAGTCCATGCATCGTGGTCTCCAATGCATCCAAACGGTGCGAGCTAGGGTAGAAGTGGTAGGCCTACAAGAGGATAGCTCTGTTGTAGATGGCTTAGGTCTCGAGGCACTGGCTCTCTCACCCCCAGTCCTTGCTGCCTTCTTGCTTTTGCTTGATTTTCCAATTGCACCAGTCTTAGGGGGAGAAGCACATCATGTGCGTAGGCCTTGACCTTACAATAGGAGCATATCCTTGTGACGAGATTGGCGAAAAGGAGATTTACCTTCGACTTTGCAGCCTGGGCAAACTCTTTCATCTCTTCCAGACTAAAAGGGCCACATCCATCACCTTCCCTATCATAAACACATGGAGGAGGGCGAGCTTCTCGACATTCAGGTTCTTCTCAGAACCCTTGGGGATCAAATTGTAGTGAAGGAATTTGTTCATGACCCCGTAGGAGTGCTTGGGGCCCCCAACTAGAGTTGTCCCCCTTGAGTTTGGTTGGGTCCTCGTAGGTGAGCTAGACATACTCAGATAGGGTCTTAATCCCTTTAACATTATGTGGGTACACCAGGGTGTTGGGGGGCGGCCTATAGTAACTCAACAAAGTGGTAATCAAATTAAGGGTCACATCAAAGGTCTTCCCCCTCACATTCGTCTTGAAGATCAAACCGTCCCTACCAAACACCATCAACTTCCTATAAAATTCTCTACACAACGCCAAGTTATAGCCGCTTATCGACTCAAACCAGATTCCCAAACCATGTCCCTCTATAATCCTCACCACTTCATTGTTCAGACCAAGTGTGATCTTGTCCACAAACCGCTCGTAAGTCATGTTTTTCTCATTGATCCTTTGTCTATGAACATCATTTCTCACCTTTGTCCTTCTTTCTTCCCTATCCCTGGTACTTGGGCCCTCCATACTCCTCTTGTGGGAGGTAGTGCCCCTGGTTTAAGGGGACTTTGAATCTGTTTGCTTGGTCCAGGCCATGAAGATCAATAGTGTCCCCAAGCCCAAGAATGACAAAACACCAAGAATGGCCTCTCAATAGGCTCAAAATCAACAATGGACATCCCACTCATACGAGCCATGACAAGAGATTTCTAGGATTTGAAGAAAACCTAAAATTTATTGGAAAATGGGGGTGGAAAATTTTGGAAAGCTACGATTTATGCAAATGTCCACTAAATTCAGCAAAATCCTCTCAAGATCAAGCCCTAGACAAGAGAAATGTAGTATTCTATGGTTTGGGTGAGGTGTTTTGAAGTTTGGAAGAGGTTAGAGGGAGAGGAGAGAGCTTGTGAGGTTAAGATTTGAAGGAAATATGAAGGGTTTCCCAATAAAATAGAACTTCAACCCTCTTTTTTAACATTTTGGGCAAGATCTTCTGGAAGGTTTTGCCCACTGCTGGGGCAAAAGCTGTCCAGTAGTGAAACCTTTCGGAAGGTCGATGCAAACCTTCTGGATGGTTTTGCATTCTGGACAAGACCTTCTAGAAAGTTTGTAACTAAACCTTTCGGAAGGTTTTGCCTCTGCTGTAAAACCATTCCTATGCTTCAAATCTCACTTTCAAACCAACTTATCCCACTCCTAGACATTATAACAACCTATCTATGACACCTAATCTACCAAAAACTTGAACCACGCATGTGAACCACAATTGAGTGATCATGCCAAAAGTCATTTCCAAAATTGTAACATGATTTAAAATTGTGGCGTTTTCAAAATACAAGACATGGATTTCTAAGTTTACTACCAAAATGAATACCCAAAATGCAACACATAGAGTCAAATGACAGGGGCGTTCCTAAATCTATCATATATTGAAAGTTGAGCAATATTGCCCCATCCTACAAACCTAGGGTTGCATGACGATATTGTTTCAATCCTAGGAGGAAAATACATTTTAGGGTTAGTCACTCCTCCTCCCCATGAGACATTAACACCAACATCCTCAAAATTTTCCTTGGTGTCCTCGGGTCGGTCTTGGTCAATATTCATGTTGGGGCCTAAGGGTCGTCTAACCAATCTATTCTGGTCATCTTGTCTCCATATATAAAACAATATTTTCAATTGAAAAAACAATTAAACAAAAGTATATACAAGGAGTAACGTACCTTGGCTTGTGAAGAAAATAATGAAACTTACCTCCGTTGTCCGAAAATCACCTTCTAAATTTGACATTTTTCCCTCTCTAGCAACGGCACAAAAAATGCTTGATTTATTTCGTCAACCCTAATTTTCGACCATGATTTTGGCAATGTGTATATCATGCGATTAGGTGAGTGTCACTTCCCCTCAGATATCATGCAAGAAATGGTAAAAACGTGTTTGGATGAACAAAATGTGTGTGCAATAGTGCTCTTTAAGCGAAGAGAGACTTTTGAGTGTCGTGTTTTACTTGGAATGGGTATTCTAAAATCATCTCCTAAGGAAAGGAAGGTTGAATCGTGTTGGAGGTGATTTGTAAAAATAGAAAGTGTAAAATCTTTTGAGTTTGTGTTTTGGTGAGTGATGTTTGTGATAAAAAATGTAATGGAAAAAGGGTTGGCTAATCCAAAGAGGTCATTCCAATGGGAATGCCAAATCAACTCACAACCTTCTTCCAATGGTGCCTAGGTGTTCGATTGATTCGTAGGAAGAGAAGGACTAATGTGATATAGGCTCAAGCATACCACGTGACAAGTTTACGGTATATCAAGGGCTCACAACCATGTCCGCACTCAACCTAGTCAAACCAAACCACCTTACACTATAAGGAAGAATGAAAAGAAGTTGATTTAGCATACGCAAGAGGAGTTCTCCCTTGGATTAGCCAACTTAAAGCTTAGCTACTCATATTAAATGCAAAGATATACAATGTGTAAGGAGACATGGTATTTGAATGGAGATTAAAAATTTTGTTGATGTAAAGAAAAGTGAAACTACAAAAATGAGTGCATTTAATACCCAACTTAAAAGCTTGAAGTGAAAACTTGAATATAACATTGGTAGATTCAAAGATACTTAACTAAGCTTGCAGTATACTTGAAATAAATGAAATTAAGTGCAATAAATGAAGTTTAAAAGATTCTTAAAGTATATTACAGGTGGAATGGGTAAAGGGAATGCAAAAATATAACTTCTCTCTCTAAAAATGTCTTTCTCCTTGAGATGCTCTTTCTACAATGCTGAACAATGCTATAAAAATGTCAGGTGATGCTTTCATTTTTGTTCATAGAGGTCCTATAGTCGATGTGAGAGGTTTCCCATCAATGGGGGCTGAGTTGATGGATTGGATAGGCTTAGATAAGCCCAGCTTGCAACATCCCAGGCTTCGACCTCTCTTTGTTCCTTGATAATGCATTGGCCTCCAAAGTCCAACTTGAAGTGTAGGGAGGCATGTATGTGTGTAAGAGATATTAGGGGATAAGTGGGAGAATCGTAGGTGGGACCCCCAAGTGGAAGAGCTTGAGTTGTAGATTGTCTGACATTTCTGGGCAAAACCTTCTAGAAGGTCGATGCAAACCTTCCAGAAGGTTTTGGTAGGGCAAAGAAAAGAAGTTGTCCAGTGAGTTTAACCTTCCAGAAGGTCGATGTAAACTTTATGGAAGGTTTATTCTAGTAGGCAAAACCTTTCGGAAGGTTTTGGCAGCGCATAAGCAGACCAAGTGTAAACCTTCCAAAATGTTTTCTTCTAACTCTCCTTTTTCTTGATTTCTTCACCTGCTAAGCCTCCTCTTAAGCCATCCCCTCATCTCCACTGTCTTTAAGAACTACGATGGGAGCTTAATGATTAGTAGTTAAAACTACCATATTTCCATGCCTTTTTAAGACTAATTATACTTTGATGGAGTTTCAAATGATGAAATTTCAGGTCCTAAAGTGAGTAAGGGCTCAAGATCAACAAATATCACACTTGGATGTAACACCAACATATTGAGGGACACAATTGGAGAAGCTTGGAGCAAAATAAGAACGTTTGAATGCTAACTCACGTTCGAACGTCCACTTGAACTAATTAAATACCAGGATGCTGAGACATGGCGTGCTGCAGCAAAGAAGCCATAAGCAAAGGTACTTGAGTACCACATTCGAACGGCAACTCACGTTCGAATGTAAACTCGAATTGATTGAAGACTAGGATAATGAGTGCAAAGCGCCAATATGTACATTGAGTGTGGAAATAGGTTTCCACAGAAGACCATCTAGTGTTCGAACGCCCATAAAACAAAGACAGAAGAAACATTCAAACACTAGACAATGTTCGAATGCCCATACAACAAAAACAAAAACAACATTCAAATGCCATTTCACTTTTGAACATTGTCCACAGACAGGCTGCAGAGTGGTTGATCTTCTCTGCAGACATTGGGACTTTCACTTGGACTTTGAATGCCTTGTACTATACCTCTGCACTACTTTGATCCCTCCTCCTTGCTTATAAATACTCCTATTGTGGGAGCTTAAAGGGAGATTTGGTAGAGAGATTAGATAGAAACTTAGACTCCCACTAATATAGTTAGTCTTACTCTTAGATTTATATTTGCTTGTATCAAGAGGGATAGTTCATCTTTTGGTTGAGGAAGCAACCCTCCATTTGTTGGTTGAGGAAGCAACCCTCCAAAAGTGACTAGATTTCTTCTACTTTCATAGTTTATTTCTTTCACTTCCATTGCTTGAGCTTCCTTCTTTCTTAGAAGAGTGAAACTCTTCCAATTTTCTAGAGCTTTACCAAAGTAGTGAAGGGTGGGAGCTGATTCATTGAAGATCGGCTCTTTGTTTATTGTGCTTTCACATTGTAATCCTCTACTTGGAGGGATGAGTATCACTCACTTTTCTAACTTTACCAAAGCCACAAAGAGTGTGTAGTTCCTCATTCACTCTTAGTAAGAGGTGATGAATATGTATAAATTATCTGGAAGTTATATGTGTGCATTTCCTTTATGCTTTAATGCTTTATATTCCACTTATTCAATGATTGAATGCATCTAGCAATGCTAAGGTACTTTGTATAATCATGGGTTCTTTCTATGACATGGATGACTCTTGCATAGAAAGACCCATTAGTTCAAGGCAAGTTCCTCGGTTAGATCTCCAAGACAACATTTCAATCTTCACCATGATTGTGCTTTATTTAAAGAATGGAACATTAATGCCATGGTTGGATGCCTTGTAGAAACACTTGCTTGTTTGTAGACGGGTTGAGTCTCGGCACAGACAATTCTTGTAAACTTTTAGGAAGGCATTAGAACTATGTGCTTAATTCTCACAATCCATCTTTATCTTCTGATTGACTTACTATTGACACGGGAGTTAATTGAGTTATAAAACACAAGTATAATAAACTGGATGATTAATTACATGTTTTGATCCTTGAATTGGAAAGAATCTTATATTATATCCAACAAACCCTATAACTTCAAACTCTCAAGGTTTCCAGTTACTTGGTCTCTATCACTGCATACTTCAAAACATCAATCATAGTTCCCTGTGGATTCGACATTGGACTTAACCGGATTATTACTACAGCTTGACCATCTACACTTGGATGTACACATTTTGAATTAAGTCAAGTTTTTGGTGTCGTTGTCGAGGAACTATAAAAAGTGTTTTCAAGGTAAATGGTAAAAAGACCTCTCTTTTTGTATAAATATTTGCTTTATTGTGTATAAATTTGTTTTAATTGTTTTTATGTCTGAGGACACTCCTCACTATCAAAATTTGTCGGCAGAATCTTCTAGGTCTATGAATCAACCAGAACCACCTTCACCTAGATCAGTAGTAGACTCTTGTGAAAGTAGAATGACAAATGATGAGAGACGAGGATAAATTCCTATGAGAGAGGGGGAAGTGCCTTACATTCGAACTCTACGGGATTACTTAAATCCCATAAGAAATAGTGTCCCCTCTTGTTTTATCTTTCCTAAAGATGAACCCCTCTTTACTGTAAAGATGGGGATAGTTCAACTACTCCCTCAATTCTATGGACTCGAAACAGAAAACCCATATCTGCACATAAAAGAGTTTGAGGCAGTATGTGGAACGTTTCAAGACAATTCTGAGCTAGCCAAAATGAAACTTTTTTCATTTTCTCTAAAGGATAAAGTTAAACAATGGCTAAATTCTTTAAAAGCTCTTTCAATACTTGACTGGTAGGCACTACAAAATGAATTTTTTAGAAATTTTTTCCCTCTACATTGCACTAATGCACTCAAAAGGAAAATCATGAATTTTTCAGTCAAAGAAGGAGAAACCTTTTACTAAAGTTGGGAGAGATTCAAGGATCTGCTCCAGTCCTGCCCGCACCATGCTTTTGAGAATTGGACTTTGGTAGGATTTTTCTATGACTCCTTACCCACTAGACTACGTTAGTTTGTTGAAATGATGGCTTAAAGAGAGTTTATGGGTAAGAGTCTGGAGGAGGCATTTAATTTTTTTGACACCATATTTGAAAGTTCTCAAATGTGGGACTCAGCCTCCCTTACCATTATTGAAACCAAACCATCTACTACTCAAGGGGGTAAGTATGTCTTGAGAGATGATGATGACCTAAGAGTAAAAATGTCCATCCTATCTCGAAAGCTTGAAGCTTTAGAGATGAAAAAGGTTCATCAAGTTGATGTTGGCTCTTCCATAGAATAAGTGTGTAGGATCTGTACACTGACAAGACACCCTACTGGGGAGTGTTCTACTATTCCAGCATTCAAAGAGGTTCTGTTGGAGCAAAAAAATGCAATTTCTAACTTCAACAAGCCTTACTCCAACCCATACTCTGAAACATACAATCTAGGGTGGCGGAACCACCTGAAATTCAATTAGAGAAACACACAACCAACTCCTATGAACCAACAACAAGATTCACACCCACCACCTCAAGGACCTCCCATGTATCAACCATACCAACCACCACAAAAGAGGAGCCTTGAGGATACCCTGAATCAGTTTATACAAAGTCAAATAAACTATAACAATAGTTTCACTCAGGCTTTTATTGATTTCAAAATCCAAACCACCCAATCTTTTGAGAATCTTAAAAGCCACATCCAATGGTTGACCCAATTCATGACCACACATGAGAAGAGTTTCCTGCCCAACCAAACCACCACACGGCCAATTTCAGGTGGGAAATCCTTCAATCATGGACACTCGACAAGACCATGCCCAAGTTGTCACTACACTAAGAAGTGGTAAGGTGATTGACAAGACCATTAGAGATGTGCTAATTTCCAATCCAAAATCTGAGTCAATCCCAGTCAACTCACCAGTTGAGCTTGAACCAGAAGAACCTGAGCCTATGATTGAACAAGAGCCAGAACCTTCAGAGGAAAGAAGATCTCCATGTCCTGTTCCTACTCCTTTTCCTCATAGACTCAAAACTGCACAGAAGTTGAATAATCAGCCTGAAATCTATGAGCTTTTTAAGCAAGTAAAAATCAACATCCCATTTCTGGATGTAATCAAATAAGTTTCATCTTACGCTAAGTTTCTGAAAGACTTGTGCACAGTCAAAAGAAGCCAGAATGTTCAAAAAAGAGCCTTCCTAATAGAACAAACCAATGCCCTACTTCAACACAAAACCCCTCCAAAATACAAAGATCTAGGGTGTCCGACTGTGTTGTGTGTCATTGAAAATTTCAGAATCGAACAAGCACTGTTAGACTTTGGAGTTAGTGTCAACTTTCTCCCTTTTTTCGTCTACCTGCAGTTGGGTTTAGGTGAACTCAAACCCACTTCTGTCACACTCCAGTTGGCAGATAGATCTGTAAAAATTCCTAGGGACATTGTTGAAGATGTACTTGTCCAAGTAGACAACTTTGTCTTCCCTATTGACTTTATTGTTCTAGACACTAAGCCAGTAAAGTATTAAGAGAACCCAATTCCCATAATTCTTGGTTGACCCTTCCTAGCAACTTCAAATGCACTATTCAATTACAGGAATGGGGTTATGAAATTAACCTTTGGGAATATGACTCTTGAGCTGAATATTTTCAATGTTGCCAAACACTCAGGAGAGGACAAAGAAGAGAGAGAAATAAATTCCATTGAGTCGTTGGTTTAGGAACATCTGAATAACTTCTTTGCAAGAATCCATCACATCTAAGACTATAGATGATGATCCAAAGAATTGCCCCACTCATGCTGCCGAGACATGGGCCCCAAAGTTCGAGGAACTTTCACCAAGTGGCACAGAGCCACTATCATCAAGTGTCAGGCCACCAAAGCCTGAATTAAAATCTCTCCCATCTGACCTCAAATATGTATTCCTAGGAGAGGACGAGTCATACCCAGTGATAATTCATCTAAGCTCACAGACTTACAAGAGTCTAATCTTATTGAAGTTCTTTAAAGCCATAAAAGCACCATTGGATGAACCATTGCTGACTTGAAAGGTATAAGCCCATTAATCTGCAATCATGGTATATACCTTGAAGAGGATTCAAAACCCTCTCGTCAAATATAGTGACGATTAAATCCTCACATAAAAGAAGTTGTGAGAACTGAGGTGCTCAAACTCTTAGATTCAGGGATAATCTTTCCCATCTCCGATAGCAAATGGGTTAGTCCAACCCAAGTTGTGCCCAAAAAAACTAGGGTTATAGTAGTCAAAAATGATGTAAACGAATTAGTACCAATTTGAGTCGTCACAGGATGACGGATGTGTATTGACTATCGAAAACTCAATTTTGTGACTAAGAAATACCATTTCCCTCTTCCCTTTCTTAACCAGGTTCTAGAGAGAATTGAATGCCATGAATTTTAGTGTTTGCTGGATGGGTATTTCGGGTACAATCAAATTGAGATAGCACTCGATGATCAGGATTACATGCCCTTTTGGCACATTTGCATTCAAAAGAATGCCATTCAGACTTTGTAACGCTCCTGCAACATTCCAAAGATGCATACTAAGCTTATTCAGTGACATGGTTGAGAAATTTTTGGAGGTATTCAGGGATGACTTCTCTGTCTACAGTGGCTCGTTTGATTCGTGTCTGGCCAACCTAGAAAAGATGTTAATAAGGTGTAAAGAGGCTAATCTGGTACTTAATTGGAAAAAATGTCATTTCATGGTAACACAAGGCATTGTCTTGGGTCACGTTGTGTCGTTTGAAGGCATGAAAGTTGACAAGGAAAAAATAGATCAGATTGAGAATTTGCCTACTTCCCAGACTATAAAGGATGTCCAATCATTCCAAGGACATGTAGGCTTTTACAGGAGATTCATAAAAGATTCCAGTACCATAGCAAAACCCATGTGTCATCTCCTGAGTCAGGATGTAAATTTTGTGTGGAGTGAAGCATGCTACATAGTTTTTGACAGACTTAAAGGCATGTTAATTTCTGCTCCAATAATGCAGTCTCCTGACTGGGCTCTACCCTTTGAACTAATGTGTGATGCAAGTGAGTATGCTAAAGGTGCTGTGTTGGGGCAAAGAAAGGATAAGAAATCATATGTGATTTACTATGCAAGCAAAATTTTGAATGATGCTCAAATGAATTATTCAACAACTCAAAAAGAATTGCTTGCTATAGTTTTTGCTTTGGAAATTTTTTTTTCCTATCTTGTTGGTTCTTCTGTTACTGTATTCACTGACCATGTAGCCCTAAAATTCTTACTCACAAAGAAGGATGCTAAGCCTAGGCTCTTAAGATGGATACTCTTACTGCAAGACTTTGATCTAATCATTAATGACAAGAAGGGTGTTGAGAATGTGGTGGTAGACCATCTGTCCAGATTAACGTATGAATTTCATGAGGATGGATTGCCAATCAATGAGAAATTCCCCGATGAACAACTGTTCATAATTATTGAGACCCAATGGTACGCTGATATTGCTAATTTCCTTGCTACTGGAACGCTGCCTCTATCCTTCACCACCATGGACAAAAAGAAATTTCTAAGGGAGGTTCGTAACTTCGTTTGGGAAGATTCGTTCGTATTTAAGTACTGCAAGGATCAAATCATAAGACGTTGCATCCCCGCTCAGGAAAGGAGACAGGTAAAAAAATTTTGTCATCAAGGAAAACCACTGCGAAAATCTTGTAGTGTGGATTTTACTGGCCCACACTTTTCAAATATGTTCATGCCTTTTGTTTAACTTGCGATAGATGCCAAAGGTTGGGGAGCATTTCAAAAAGAAACATGATGCCTTTAAACCCCATTTTGGTGATTGAAATTTTTGATTGTTGGGGTATCGATTTTGTGGGACTATTTTCCCCCCTTCTTTGGCTATCTATACATTTTAGTTGCTGCAGACTATGTGTCCAAATGGGTTGAGGCAATTCCATGCCGAAATAATGATCACCAAATGGTGATCAAATTTTTAAAAGAAAATATTTTGTCTCAGTTTGGAATTCTGAAATCAATCATAAGTGATGGAGGGTGCTCATTTTTTTGCAATCTTCCATTTTGGAATTTGATGAAAAAATACTTATTTTTTCACAAAATTGCAACCCCTTATCATCCACAGACTAGTGGACAAGTTGAATTGGCTAATTGGGAGATCAAATTAATTTTACAAAAAAAAGTAAATCCAGACTGCAAAGATTGGTCATCAAGACTAACTGATGCACTCTGGGTATATCACACTACTTTTAAAATAATTTTGGGCATGTCTCCTAATCGATGAGTCTACGACAAGCCTTGTCACTTACCTTTGGAACTAGAACATAGGGCATACTGGGCCATTAAAGCAATGAACTTTGACTTGGACAAGGTCGGACTATCAAGGAAACTTCAGATTAACGAATTGGAGGAATTGAGAAATGAAGCATATGAGAATGCTAAGATTGTGAAATCTAGGATGAAAATTTTTCTTGACAAGAACATAGTGCAGAAGTCCTTTAAACCTGCTCAAAAAGTCCTATTGTTTAATTCAAGACTCCGCATCTTTTATGGTAAGTTGAAGTCAAGATGGACTAGGCCTTATATTGAAAAAAAGGTGTTTGGACACGGAACAGTAGAAGTGGAAAACCCCTCGAACGATAATATCTTTACTGTTAATGGTCAGCGGTTGAAACCATTTTTGGAGGATTTTGTTAAAAATGTGGAAATCATTATATTAATGGACCCAGAATATCCCTTCGAGATTTGTGCCTGTCGACACAAAAAAGGGTCTGGTCAGGAAAAACCCGATCAACACCAACCCACGGGAACGCCTTTATAAGGGCCCCCACCCCCTTTTTTCCCCACCGCCCTTCCCTTTTTCTTTCTTTCTTTCTTCTTCTTCTTCTTCTTCTTTCTTTTGTGTTGTTCTCTGCATCATGACCCAACTCCCAACAACCCCATGATCATACTCCCCGAAGACCCAGTCCTTGTACATGGTTGTTCTTTTTCTGTTCGCACTCACTATTGAGGGTTTTCATCCTAGCAGAAACCCAGATTTGTGTAGAGATGATTAATTTGTGTATTTTGCTTGTAGGTGTCGGCAAATGAACAGATCTCTACCTTTCAACCACATATCCAAGATTCATATACTGGTAAATTCGAAACATTGGGGACAATGTTCAGGTTAGGTTGGGGTGTGAGATCTACAGTTCGTATTTTGTGCGAGTAATTTTTTTTATTTTTGTTGTTATTGTTGTTGTTGCTGATAATATTGTGTACCTTGCCCCGTATTTTGTATAAATTAATGATTATGTCTGTGAGTCAGCTTTAATCGTCTTTGTGACTGGCAGACGTTAAAGAACCAGATAGTGAGTCTTAAAGCGTAGAAAACATGGATGTTAAACTTTTTTGGTTTAGTCTGGGAGTTCTACGCATTTTTTCATCTATTGTGCATGCTATGATCATGAGAAAAGCAAGATTGGTAAGGAAGAATGAGACCCCAGAAGAACAAGCGAAACCCCTCTATGGCAGAAGCACTTTTGCTAAATGCCGTCGTGCCAAAAGACTTGGTGTCTGTAAACAGTGTGGCAAAGTCTTTCAAGAGAAAAGGTATAATTAGTGTTCAGAACCAATTTTTGGTCACGTACTCGATCAATTAGACTGGATAGTGAATGGGTTGAGTAAGGATTACCCTGAGATGCCATGCTATTCCGGTACTTTACTTACCTGATTTGTGAGAGAGGAAATTGGGAGAGTTACTGGTTGTTCGAACTACATAGATACAGAGGGATACTAGGATTAGATTATTCTCAGTGGAAAATTATGTTTTTGGGATGAAAGTCAAGGGTCCAAATTTTTGTAGAAAAATGTAAAGATCTTTTTGTTTTGTACAAACTCTTTTGACTAAAATGAAAATAAAGGCCGAGTAAGGAACGACCCAAAAATACCAACCAAAAGTGTGGGTAGGGACTTGTCTTGAGACGCCATGAAATTTTTGGTTCAAACTTGTGTGTATAAACCTCTCTGATTGTGTATAGTGTAGTGCAGAAAAATTTTTGAGTTTTGATTCAACGTTCGAAAGGAAAGTGGTGCTTGAACATCACTTGCTTGCAGTACTCAGCCTCTGATGGAAACAAAAGTACTGGTAGCTCATCACGTTCGAATGCCAAAAGACCGTTCGAATGAGAACTCAACATTCGAATGCCAATAGACCGTTCGAATGAGAAGAGCTTACAGTACTTTGGTCTTTGGAAGAAATCAAAAGTATTGGGAGCTCACCACGTTCGAATGATCTTTTAAAAATTCTTCTACATACATTCTAACATCATTGACGTTTGAACATCACTTCTTAGGCTATAAAAGCCTGGATCGTCTTTCCCATTCCAAAATCCCCAAAACCCTTTAAAAACCTCCAAACCCTAGAGTCCATTTTCGTCACCCAGACCTCAAAATACCTCTCATTAACCATTTCCTCCCAAAATCAACCCTCCCAAAGCCATTCCCACCTCATTCATCCTTATTTTCACTCAAAAATCAAGACTTTCAAGCCCTAAAAACCTCAAACCCGAAACATCATGCCTTCAAGGGTCAAGGTACCTACTAGGCGCAATCCACCAAACCAAGAGCCCAATTTCGTGGGGGAGGTCATCGAAGTAAGAGAAGGGAGGCCACCCATTGTCCGTAGATACAACAAAACTTGCTTCCCCACGACTCTCAAGGTGGATAGGTATGAGAACTATTACCAAAATCACGTTGTTGTTTGTGAGAGAAATGTAATCTTAAGTGACTTTGCTGAGTTGGGCATATTTGCAGATATGGAGAGAAGAGTTTGGGCATTGTACTTGAGAAACGGCGAAGAGGCTGTAATTGACTTGGTGCAGGAGTTTTACTCCAGCGCCGAAATAGTCAATGGGGTGCTAAAAAGCTATATGAGGGGGGCTCACATCGATGTAGATGAGGACTACATTAGGGAGTTGAGGCAAGAAGTGTCTCGAGTACCAAGTCCCACCTATCCCCTAAGGAAAAATGTGGCGATGAACATTATGGGAGGTGGAGTTGACTGGGTTGCCTAATTTTTCTTGGGCGGGGAAGAGATTTTTTAGACAAAGAGAGTTGACAGATAAGTATAAAATGTTGAATTTGATTGGAGTCTCAAACCTTGCCTTGATCGGACGAAAGAAAAAGATCCTCCCCGAGATGGCTCGCCTACTTTATGCACTTGGAAAAGGCCGCAACATAGAGCTCCCCTCACTAATCTTAAATAAAATGAAGAAGGGATGTGATATAAAGAGGAATGCACTACCCTTTGGCACCTTGGTCATGGAGATGTGCAAGGACTACAGGATAAGGGTGAGGCTTGAGATGACTATACAAAAGCCAATGGGCCCACTGAACAAGGCTTCCTTGTGGAGGAGCCAAGGCTGATTAGTAGTCAAAATTAGCATATTACTATGCTCTTTTAAGACTAATTATACTTTGATGGAGTTTAAATGATGACATTTTAGGCCATCAATTGTACAAGGGACTAAAGGCGATGAGTATCAAACTTTTATGCAACACCAGCATATTCTGGAGAAAAATTGGAAAGGCTTGGACTGAGCCAAGAATGTTTGAATGCCAACTCACGTTCGAACGCCCACTTGAGTGATTGAAGACCAGACTGTTGAGACATGGCATGTTGCAGCCAAGAAGGAAAGACTCTGAGGTATTTGAGTACCACGTTCGAACGCCAACTCACGTTCGAACGTCCACTTGAATTGATTGAAGACTAGACTGATGAGTGCAAAGCGCCAAGGTGTGCATGGAGTGTAGAAATAGGGTTCCACAAAAGACCACAAGCCACTTGAGTGAGAAGGTCAGGCCTCATCTGGAGTTCGAACGCCCATAAAGCAAAGACAGAAGAAATGTTTGAACATCATACAATGTTCGAACGCCCATAAAGTAAAAACAGATACAACGTTCGAATGCCAACTCATGTTTGAACGTTCTCCACAGGTAGGCTGCAGAGTAGTTGGCTTTTTACTTGGACTTGGGAGGCATACATTATTCCTTCACACTCTTTTGTCTCCCACCTTTCCTCCTTGCTTATAAATACTCCCCTTGGATGAGCCTTTAGAACAGGATGTTGTGTGGTAAAAGACTAGAACTTGGTTTGTAAGGCTTAGACTATACCAAGAACTAGTAAAGAGCTAGATGGAGGCTTAGACTCCCACTCATGTAGTTAGATGTATGTTATATTTGCTTGTATCAAGGGAGTTAGTTCATCTTTTGGTTGAGGAAGCAACCCTCCAGGAAGCAACCCTCCATGTTTTGGTTGAGGAAGCAACCCTCTAAAATTGACTAGCTTTCATCTACTTTCATTTTCTATGTCTTTCACTTCCATTGCTTGAGCTTCCTTCTTTCTTAGAAGGGTGAAACTCTTCCACTTTTCTAGAGCTTTACCAAAGCCGTGAAGGGTGGAACGTGATTCACTCATTCTTCGTTGAAGATCGGTTCTTTGTTTAGTGTGTTTCACTTTGTAATTCCTCTACTAGGAGGGATGAGTATCACTCACTTTTCTAACTTTACCAAAGCCATGAAGAGTGAGTAGTTCCTCATTCACTCTTTAGTAAGAGGTGATAAATATGTATAAATTATCTAAAAGTTATATTTGTGCATTTTTTTTGTGCTTTAATGCTTTATATTCCACTTGCTCATTGAATGATTGAATGCATCTAGCAAAGCTAAGGTACTTTGTATAATTGTGGGTTCTTTCTATGACACAAATAACTCTTGCATAGAAAAACCTGTTGGTTCAAGGCAAGTACCCCAGTTAGATCTTCATGACATCAATTAAATCTTCACCATTATTGTGGTTTACTTAAAGAATGGGACATTAATGCCATGGTTTGATGCCTTATAGAAACACTTGCTTGTTTGTGGACATATTGAATCTCTGCACAGACAATTCTTGTAAACTTGTAGAAAGACATCAGAACCATGTGCTTAATTCGCACAGTTCATCTTTATCTTTCGATTTACTTGCTGTTGATAAGGGAGTTAATTGAGTTATAAAACACAAGTATAATAAACCGGATAATTAATTACATGTTCTGATCCTCAAACTAAAGAGTGGTTGTAACCTTTGCTAATTTATCTTATATTTTGTCTAAAAAAAAATTCAAGTGGAAAGAATCTTATAATCTATCCAGCAAACCCCATTACTTCAAACTCTCAAGGTTTCCAATTACTTGGTCTTTGTCACTGCTTACTTCAAAACACCAATCATAGTTTCCTGTGGATTCGACTCTGGACTTAACCGGATTATTACTATAGCTTGACTGCCTGCACTTGGGTGTACACATTTTGGATCAAGTCGAAGGCCACAGTGGAGGCCTAGCGGCTAGACACGAGGAGCCCCCTACCCAAGGAGTGGACGATGTGTAAGATGTGCTTGATGAGGAGGAGGAGGGAGAGTTAGATGAAGAGAGAGAGCATCCCCAGAAGGTAGGCCCCTTCTCTAGCACTAGTGCCCGACGCTCTCTGCGAGACACTATGCTTAGCATTGAAGCTAAGCAGGATGAGATCCTTCGCCTTCTGAGGGGTGGACATGGTGTACCTAGTGGAGCTAGTGGAGATGGTGTACTTGGTGGAGATAGAGGAGATTGAGAGAGGGATTCTTGTTCATGATTGTGTGTGTTTGTTTCTTCTTTGGTATTTTGTTGTGGATATTTGAAGTCTTTGTGTTTGTTTCTTCTTTGGTGATGAATTGAATCTTCGATGTTAATGTTGATGTAAAAGATCATATTTTATGAAATGAATGATTTAGTTTATCATTTTTATCTATTTAAATGCATGTGAAGAATTAACACTTTAGTAATTCTTGTTAGTAAATGATGAAACGAATGTGGATTCTATGGCTGCTTGTTAAAATGACTAAGCATATGATCGGTTTGGCACATCAACTTAGCAACCAAGACTTAAAACCACATTTCTTGGACAAATAGTATTTTCTCTATTCTTAAATTGTCAAATGTATATTAGTATTTGTTATTCTTAAGGTACAAGATGATCAGACTTGAAAATGGAATCGATATATAACCAACATTCTCTGAAACACTTGACATAACCAGTGGAGATGACAAAGAATATCATGGTACGTTTTGAGCTTTTCGATGCTTTTGAGAGAATATTAACATTTACTCAAGTAAGCTCTTTCATATTTATTTTTTCAATAATCTTATTAAGCTTGCTTTGATTGACGCAACTAAAGTGATCTATTGACATATTCCACAGGGAACCTTTGCATACGACACATAAATGTGCACATACTTGAGAAAGGATCTTAGGCCATCTTTGATTTGACTTTGAGCCATAGCCATTTCTTTTAAAAGAATATCCCTAGTCAGCTATGCTTAAGCCTTCAATGAATGATTTCTTTTTCAAAAAAACCAAATGATAACCAAGCTACAATAGAATACACTTAACATACCTTGCTACCTAATTTTCTTGCACCCACTTATAAATTAGTATGATACAGAAAGGCAAGAAAAATAGAAAATAAGATGGTGTCTACTGTTCAATGAAAGAAAAAGTGGTGGAAACAACCAAAAAAGAAAAGGGATAGATAGATAGGAAATTGCCAGGAAAGTGAAAAATGAGCAAAATGAAAGAAAGAAATATCATTTCCAGGCAAAAATGTCGAGAAGCTAGAAAGAGGTGTGCTACACTACATAAAAAATGGGATAGCTTTTGAACACCATTGACATCATTTCATTAACAACTGACATCTGACCACATTACAACCTATAAAAAGCCCAAATTGATCTCAAGACTAATGTATGTGTAGGTCGTCGACTACATGTAGGTATGTAGCTAGTATTTTTTTATTTGCATCAATATTCTTCGATGAGATTATGCCAAAATTAAGTTTGTTTCCTCAAAACTTCACTCTTATACTAACTATGCATGGGATATTTCGATTGGCCATCTTCTGATCACATGCCCTTTGAGAGACAAGTCACTATAATCGGGATGAATTTTTACTGAGAGCATTCTGAGAGAGGTTTGTGAAATCAAAGCTATCCATGGAAGGTCGTAAAGTGGAATAATTTTAATATAACAATTCTTGTTTCTAGAATGACCATTCCTACTACACAGGGAAGTTCAAATGCCAATGTGACTGATGCTAATTTTTGCATAGAGTAAATACCTATGAAAGAGGAGTATGCGCGATAAGTCAAGATTGAGGGTTGAGAGTCCCAACGACCATGATGCTAATTCACTTTAATCAACAATCTCACTTCACATCTGTTCGACTGAAGTTTATGGGTAGCTTCACTGAAAACCCTCACACGACAATACTCGTCCGCTAGGGTAAGCCTAGTGGTTCAACGGCTTGTTGCATAAGCTAAATACAACCAGACGACCTACAAAAAAGGCATTAGAAATAGATTTACATTCCATTATTGTTGTATTACTATAGACTAGCAATATCTAGGTTGGGGGGGTGTGATTAGTAGTTAAAACTAGCATATTTTCATGTCTTTTTAAGACTAATTATACTTTGTTGGAGTTTTAAATGATGCCATTTAAGGTCCTAAAGTGAGCAAGGGCTCAAGATCAACAAATATCACACTTGGATGTAACACCAACATATTAAGGGACACAATTGGAGAAGCTTGGAGCAAAGCAAGAACGTTCGAATGCTAACTCACGTTCGAACGTCCACTTGAACTAATTGAAGACCCAGATGCTGAGACATGGCGTATTACAGCCAAGATGTAATAAGTTGAGGTACTTGAGTACCACATTCGAACAACAACTCATGTTCGAACGTCAACTTGAATTAATTAAAGACCAGGATGATGAGTGCAAAGCACCAAGATGTACATGGAGGTGAAAATAGGTTTCCACAAAAGACCACAGGCCACTTGAGTGAGAAGGTTAGACCCCATCTAGCGTTCGAACGCCCATAAAGAAAAGAAAAAAGAAACGTTCAAATGCCAGACAACGTTTGAATGCCCATAAAGCAAAAATAGAAACAACGTTCAAACGCCAGATCACGTTTGAACGTTCTCCATAGACAGGCTACAGAGTGGTTGATCTTCTCTTTGGACATTAGGACTTTCACTTGGACTTTGAATGTCTTGTTCTATTTCTCCACACTACTTTGATCCATTCTCCTTGCCTATAAATACTCTTATTGTGGGAGCTTGAAGGGAGATTTGGTAGAGAGCTAGGATGGAGGTTTAGACTCCTACTCATATAGTTAGTCTTACTTTTAGATTTATATTTGCTTGTATCAAGAGGGATAGTTCATATTTTGGTTGAGGAAGCAACCCTCCATCTTTTGGTTGAGGAAGCAACCCTCCAAAAGTGACTAGCCTTCTTCTACTTTCATTGTTTATTTCTTTCACTTTCATTGCTTGAGCTTCCTTCCTTCATAGAGGAGTGAAACTCTTTCACATTTCTAGAGTTTTACCAAAGCCGTGAAGGGTGGGATGTGATTCACTCATTCTTCGTTGAAGATTAGCTCTTTGCTTATTGTGCTTTCACATTGTAACTCCTCTACTTAGAAGGATGAGTATCACTCACTTTTCTAGCTTTACCAAAGCCATAAAGAGTGTGTAGTTCCTCATTCATTCTTTAGTAAGAGGTGATGAATATGTATAAATTATCCAGAAGTTATATTTGTGCATTGCCTTTATGCTTTAATGTTTTATATTCCACTTGCTTATTGAATGATTGAATGCATCTAGCAAAGCTAAGGTACTTTGTATAACCGTGAGTTCTTTCTATGACATAGATGACTCTTGCGTAGAAAAACTCGTTGGTTCAAGGCAAGTACCCCGGTTATATCTTTATGACAACATTTCAATCTTCACAATTCTTGTGCTTTATTTAAAGAATGGAACATTAATGCCATAGTTGGATGCCTTGTAGAAACACTTGCTTGTTTGTAGACGGGTTGAGTCTCGCCACAGACAATTCTTGTAAACTTCTAGAAAGGCATCGAAACCATGTGCTTAATTCTCACAGTACATTTTTATCTTTTGATTGACTTGTTGTTTACACATGAGTTAATTGAGTTATGAAACATAAGTATAATAAATTGGATGATTAATTACATGTTATGACCCTCTAACTAAAGAGTGGTTGTTGCCTTTGATAATTTATCTTATATTTTGTCTTAAAAAAAATCAATTGGAAAGAATTTTATATTCTATCCAGTAAACTCCATAACTTCAAACCCTCAAGGTTTCCAGTTACTTGGTCTCTATCACTGCTTACTTGAAAATATCAATCATAGTTCCCTATGGATTCGACTCTAGACTTAAGTGAATTATTACTACAGCTTGACTGCCTGCACTTGGGTGTACACATTTCGGATCAAGTCTCTTAACTCAAGCCATTTACAACATTTCACCAACATTCACACAAAACTTCATAAATAGGTTGATTAAATGCATTTCTCCCCGAATTCACAACAAAAAGGAAGTATAAAAGGGTATAAAAGACATACAAAGTGTGCAATATTTTGTGCTAATCAGGAACACAATTCCTTTCTTATTTCTCATAGACAACCAATATTTGGGAATATCATCAAACCATCCTCCCCTGGACGAATAGGAGTTTCATGGAACTTTGCAAGATTCAATTATTTTCTATCCCCAAAATATCAAGTGCATCGACACTTGGCATCCCAGATGGACTTGAGGAAGTGCCACATTGTAGAATCTGAAGAAAGGTTGGAGTTGATTAGTCACAACCATATTTGAAAAGAGAGAAGAATAATTATTTGGAAGTTACTAGTTATTAACCTTCGATGGGAACAAAACCATCATAGACAGTGGCTATAAAAAGGGCATTTAGTGAAGAAGACAAGATACACTCAAACCCCCAAAGACCCATGATTTTGCATTATTAGGAGAAGTTTTAGATTAGTTTTAGGAAGCAGTTAGTGTTGTAAGCAAGGTCATTTATTTAGTCTTTCTGTAACAGAGTTCCTTTTGATTGAATTAATAAAGGAATATTCTTTTATTAGTTCCTTATACTATGCGTTTGTTCATTATTTTTCATCCAATGAAGTCCTAAAACAAAGCATTTGAACCCTTCACAAATAGTCGCTTGAAAACTGTTTGTTGATTGAGATATATCTATCAATTCCAATAGATTTTGGAGCAACAATATTTTAGTGTGCCTGGTAGGACAATATTACTAACTTGGATCAAGAAAATGATTCAAACAAGGAAATAAGATGAAATTGTATTTAGCATTAATGAAATTGCAGAAATGGCACCAAATAATGGCAATTGTGAAGCAAGGTCAAGTACCAACCTAGTGGTGTCTACAAATCTAGATAATGGCCAAACTAGTGGCTAGGGTAGTGTTTGGATACAAGACTTTATGCAAAATTTAAAATCGGTATTTAATAATCCTAATTCTGGCATTAGGTAAGAATATGTTAATGCAATGCATGAATTGATGAATGTCCAGACACCAATGTCAAAACCAGTTAATCAGAAAAACTACCACCATCGTTAGAAATCAAACATTGGAAGAAGGAAACACCAATCTTGTAGTGTTTCCTATGGAGAACTAAAGACCACCACCAATGGTAACTAAAGATTGACCAGGCTTACCACACCAAAATAACTTAAATGTGGTGTTCAATGGGGAATCTGTTGAAATGTTCCTAATTTCTTCTTAGAAAGAAATTTTAGGGGTAGAAATGGGCCAAGGATGACCCTTGAATTTTCCAGAAGGGGTCGTGAGAGGCATGTTATGCATCTATTAGAACCCATGGATGAGTTTAATCTAAGGCCAAGGGCAACCTTTTGACCAATTTGAAAATTTAGAAGGCCACCACAACATAGCTTTTAATAGAAATCAACTAGTGGAGATGATTCAAGATCTTTATGGTCATGGACTTAGAAAAACTAAAAGGCTTGTGTTTAGGAAACCATATCCACCATGAATTGATTATTAGAAATTCCCAAGGGGATATAAAATCCCAAAATTTTACCTCTACTCCGGTGAAGAAAATCAATCGATTGCAGAACACATAGGCATATTTAATTTCCAATGTGTGGAAGTTGGAAATAATGGAAATTTCAATATTAAAATTTTCCCATAATCTTTAACTAAAATAGCATTCATGTAAAATCCGGAAAAAATTGAACTTTTTATGAGAATGGGCCAAACAATAAATTGCCACTATGGTGTGGGTTGATAACTCTTATTTTTCTACAGCTCGGATGATAAAACCAACCTCACCATTGGATTCATTTAGCGAAATCTAGGTACCCAAGCAAATTCTGTTAGATTCTAAGATAATCAAATTTTTTGCATTTTACTAGGTGGTCTGGTCTTGGGTGACCCAAAAAAGAAATTTTTAATAAAATTTTAAAATTTAGAAAATAATTTAAATCAATTTGAAATAAATATATTTGAACTTGAACCGGAGCAAAATTTAATCATTTCGGGGCAAAAACAGACCTGGAAAAGGGGGACGTGTGGCGCGTCGTGCACCAAGCATTAAAGGTTATAAATATGAACAAAAATTGGATTTTCTGGACAAAATCTCTGCTAATTTCAGTGTGTAAACATGTGAGGAAGAATAGAGGGAAAAGAGAGAAAAAAGGTGAGATTTTAAAACTTCTTGCTACGGTCTACGAAGCTCTGTCGCTGGAATCAACTCGAGTCAAGAATTAAAGTCAATCTCCTCGATGAGAGCTATGCTTACGTACCAAAAATAGAGAATTTCATCAAATTTTCCGAGACAAAATTTTGGAGAAATCAAGGTTTGGGCTTGGGGGTGTATTCTTGGAGCTTACCAACATTTTTTTACGCTTCAAGATATAGGGTTTTCTTCCTAACTAGGTTTATTTCCAACCTAGGATGAATATATGAAATGGGTGGGCTATTTTCTGTGTTTTAACATTTGCCTATCGTAGTTGGTTTAATAGAAATGGGTAGACTCAATTCTAGTGTGAATTGCTAATTAGAAATTACTAGTTTGTGATATCTTGGAAGTTTTGAAAATTGGGTTTGTGAAAATCACTTAATCTGATATTTTTTGAGTTATGTGATAAATTTGAGCATTTTATGTGATTACATGATTTGGTGCCATGAAGTGTTTGATAAAATACCTATGTGAAATAAAGTGTTTTAATTGCATGAGATTATGTGATGACATGCTTGGATGATGTGGTAAAGTGAAATCACATGCTTATGATATAAATTACAATTGGAAATGCAAATGTTGATATGTGCTTATGATATATTAGCATTGGGGTGAATTATGAAAATTATTTGCTTAGGATGTAATTATCCATGGCATGTGTTGAAATGTGGTAGAAATAATCCATATGGCATTCATTACATATGGATATGATATTGATGTTGCAATTGCTCATTACATTGCATATGCACTGAAGCATCACATTTATGGACATGAGGCATGAGTGTGGGTGGGTGTGCTTGTTGTTAGGTCAAACACCATTCTTGGTGGTTGACAAGTGGACTCGGTATAGTTGGACCAAGGGTCAATAGAGCCACATGGGTTGCATGAAAAACTTGTGTCGCGTATGGCAAGAAGTGCTAGATACTACCTTGGGTGCAAGATCCGGTTACTGGTTTATACACTTCCTTCGATGCAAGTCCAAAAAAGTGTATTGGTGTGTGGAACCGGCGGTGTGACACCAAAACTCCGTTACCCAACAAAGGCACATGATTTTGTTTCATACAAAAATGTCATCGGATACATAACATCAATGACGGGTTTATTGCACATTGGCACTGCATTGTGTAATGGGAGCTGGTGAGGGTTCGAGTTAAAGTGCGTGAGTGAATCTCATCTCATTTCATGGTATGACATGGTAGAATTCCAACATTAAATTGCTTATTCTTGTTTGGGATGGTTGTTTCTTGTTGAATGTTTGCATTTGACATTTCATATGCATCTAGGTTGGGGAGTAGCCTCTTTAGGAGTTACCCTATTGAGCATGGCACACCCTATATGGGAAAACATTTCAGGTGCAGGGTACATATTGGTGGAAGGCTCTCAGTTGGGGCCTCAAGGATGAAGAAAAACTGACTTGTGGCTTTTAATTCATGTTTTGTAAAACTATTGTGAAAAACTATGCTTTTGTAAAATATTCGCTAAGTTAGTTTTGGGGGTATGTAATGTATGCAAAAGAATTGTAATCGAACTAATATGGACTATTTTTAATGTAACATTGCATGTTATTATATGAGTATGGATAAATGGACCCAGTGTGGTCAATGTTTACTCATAATTGGATCCAATGTGGTCAATGTTGTACATTGGACCTCGGATGGGTCATGTGATTGTATGATGCACATGTTGTATTTTGGGTTGAGCTCCCCGTACAAAGGAGACTCTGCCTGAATTGTTTTAAATTATGGATCTCGGTAAAAAGGGCCTAACGGTGGGATATCGTGTTAGATAGTATCCACGGGTATTTCGAGGGTTGAAGGGTGATCAATGGGTTAAAAAAGAACCCACGATTTTTGGGGCGTCACAGCTTGGTATCAGAGCTTAGGTATACGATTTACTGAGGGTTTGATGGGTATGGGTTTAGACCATTGCATTTATTGTGCATTTCATGTTATGTGATTTAATATGCTACATGCTATGTGTTATGTGAAGATTATGCATGGTTACATATATATGGAAAAGAGACGCTAGGGTTAGAGAACATAACCTTGGTAGTCGAGAAGAGAATGAACGGGGTGGTTCAGGGTGTAAATGTCTACTAGTGGTAACACACGCTCTACTAGTGAGACAATGAGAGAAATCTCAAATGTTCAACTTTGATCCCTACTTTGGGATACTAAGTAAATGCTCTGTTGCCCTTTGACATGTGTCTAGATAGAAAATAGAGGAAGAGGATGTGGCCGAGGCGGAGGGCAGAGCAAGAACCAACCACCACCGGCCTTTGACCCACAAGCCTTCATGGAGGCTATTGGAATTATGGCGGCTACTGATGTACAGGCTAGCGCCAATGTGGGCCAAGGAGGCTCAAGTAACCTGCAGAAGTTTAAAGCACACAAGCCTCTGACTTTCATGGGAGGGACGGATCCAATGGTGGTCGACCATTAGTTCTAGCAAGTCGACAAAATCTTAGCCGCTATGGAGATCACCTCCAATGCCACGAAGATAAGGCTAGCTGCATTCCAGCTGGAAGGAGAAGCCCATCGATGGTGGGATTGGGCAAAGGACTAGAAGAATTTGGAGGCGACGACATGGGGAGAGTTTTGTGAGCTCTTCATGGGCAAATATTTTTCGGCAACTGTTCGACAAGCTAAAGCTCAGGAGTTCTTAGACTTGAGGCAAGGTACTATGATAGTGATGGAGTACGTGGATAAGTTCACCAAGTTAGCCTGTTTCGCCGATAACTATGTGGCCACTAACTTGGCCAAAGTGAGGAGGTTTGAGGATGGGTTGAAGTTGTCCATCTAGGGTAAAATTGTGGGCCACCACCTATAGACTTAGACTCGATGGTCGAGACAGCTATGGCCATTGAGAGAGAGATAGACGACGAACGGAGTATCTAAGAAGTGGGTGCTATGGACAGAAAGAAGGAAGACCAATCGTTTTCTTCTAGTTTAGGGAAGAGACAATAGACTTCCACCCTATAGTGGCATTAAGGACAAGGCCAAGGCCAAGGTCAATCCTCCCAAGGTGGGAGACATTTCAGGGCTTTCAGCCAGGTAGGCACATAAACTTGTTTCCATTGCCACCAATCTGGTTATATAAAGCAGGATTGTTCTCAGAGGCAGGGATCCCAGAGTTACGGGACGTCTCAGTCCCAGTCATCAGTGGGACATTCACAGGCTCTCTACATTCCTCCCTACCCCACCATGGGCCAAGGAAGCTAGTATCAGTTCCAGGGTGTTGCACAGACCCCTATTACTTCACGTATGGGGATCCCACAATTAGGCTAGATGGGCTAGGGCATGGGTCGAGGTAGAAGGCAAGGATCACAGGCCGGGACTTTGGAGACCTAGGGGCGTGTCTACGCTAACACACCTCAGGCTGAGCTAGTGGATTAGTCCATTATTTAGGGTACATTTCTACTCTCTTGTTTATGGGCAAGGGTATTATTTGACTTTGGTGTATCTCATTCTTTTATCTCTGCATCATGTGTCAGAGATTTGGGCTTAGAGATTAAGACCGTGGAAGAGCCTTTGCATGTGAGTTCTCCCTTAAGAGCTAGGGTGAGTGTTAATCAGATATGTCGGGGTTGTGAATTGGAGATCTTGGGGATTCTACTCACCGTAGACCTTAGGCTCATAGACATGTCAAAAATTAATGTCATCCTTGGGATAGAATGGTTGGCGATACACCGAGTCGTCATTGATTGTGATCATAAGAGGGTCACTGCCTACACACTAGAGGGTGTTTTTTCAAGTTCTAGGGAAAAAGCATGATGTTTTACCCTAAGCCATGTATGATTCTTGATGGCATGGATAGTTGATGGGTTGGCTTACGAGCCTTACCCTAGGGGACGAGGCGAGATAGGATTTTGGTTTACTTCGGGTGATGTGTGAGTATGAGGACATTTTTCTGCATGAACTACCGGGATTAGCTCCACATAGGGATGTAGACTTCACTATTGAGTTACACCCCAGTACATCACCTATTTCTATGACTCTGCATAGAATGGCGCTAGCTGAGTTACAAGAACTCAAGGTCCAATTGCAAGAATTGTTGGACAAGGGCTTATTAGACCGAACACTTCACCTTGTGGCGCTCTCTGGTATTGTTTGCCAAGAAAAAAGATAAGACTCTTCAACTATGTGTAGATTACTGACAGTTGAATAGGGTTACTATCAATAATAGATACCCTATGTCGAGGATGGATGATTTATTTGATCAACTGAGAGGGACGAAGGTGTACTCCAAGACAGATCTACGCACGGGTTACCATTAGTTGAGGTTTAGGGAGGCAGACATCCCTAAGACTGCGTTTAGGATGCGGTATGGGCATTTCAAGTTTACCGTCATGCCTTTTGGATTGAGGAATGCCCCGGCGGCAGTCATGGATCTCATGCATAGGGTGTTTCAACCCTACTTAGATCATTTTGTCGTGGTCTTTGTTGATGACATTTTGATCTACTCCAAAGTTTGAGGAGGAGCATGAGGGTCACTTGAGGGTTATTTTTTAGGCCTTGAGAGACCATCAGTTGTACGCCAAGTTTAGCAAGTGTGAATTTTGGCTTACGGAGGTGAAATTTTTGGAACATGTGGTGTCAATTTCGGGTGTGTCAGTTGACCCGAAAAAGGTTGAGGCGGTTAAGTTGGGAAATACCAAAGTCAGTATTCAAGATACGCAATTTCTTGGGATTTGCAGGATATTACAAGAGGTTCATAGAAGACTTCTCCCACCTAGCTGCACCTATGATGAGATTGACCCGGAAGGAGGTCAAGTTTCAATGGGATGAGTTGTATGATAGGGCATTCCAAGAGTTGAACGGAAGGCTTACTTCAGCTCTTATTCTGATAGTTTCAGAGAGGGGACAAACGTACACAATGAATTGTGATGCCTCCAAGGAAAGACTTGGTTGTGTCTTGATGTAGTCTGAGAGAGTGGTAACTTATGGTTCTCGGCAGTTAAAGAACCATGGGAAAAATTACCCTACACATGATATGGAGTTGGCGGCCATTGTCTTTGTCTTGAAGTCTTGGTGCCACTATTTATATGGTGAGCAGTTTAAGGTGTTTTCAGACCACAAGAGTCTGAAGTATTTCTTTACACAGCGGGACCTCAATACGAGGCAACACAAGTGGATGGAGTATTTGCAGGAGTACGTCTTCACTTTGCAATACCACCGTAGTAAGACAAATGTGCAGGCTGATGCACTCAGTCGGAAGTCACGGGTAGTCTTGGCCAGTGTGGCTTCCTGGGAGTGGCAAATGCTCAAGGCTGTGGGATAGTCTGGGCTACACTACAGGAGTCAGGCTCAAGGCACTTTGGGGAGTTTGGTGGCAACGCCTTCCCTACTTAGCAGAGTGATCGAGTCCCAAGGGCAGGACACAGAGATATTGTCCATTAGAGATTGGGTACAGTCGGGTACAAATAACGAGGGCTGGGCCATTCACAGGGATGGTGGTCTTTGGTTTAGGGGAAGGATAGTGGTTCCCAAGTTAGTGGATCAAAGAGAGGAGATCCTCAGGGAGTTCGATTACTCCCATTTTGCTATGCATCCAGGCGACACAAAAATGTATCATGATCTTTGTCGCCAATATTATTGGAGCGGGATGAAGGGGCACGTTAGAGATTTTGTTTGTCAATGTCTCACATGTCAACAAGTGAAGGCTGAGCACCAGAGACTAGCAGGGTTGCTCCAGCCTTTGCAGGTGGCTGGGTGGAAGTGGGAACACGTCACAGTGGATTTTGTGACCCACTTTCCATGGACATCGCAAGGGCATGACACGGTGTGGGTGGGAGTGGATTGACTTACAAAGTCAGCACACTTTTTGGATATGCGGATGACCTTCACATTCGAGAAATTTTGCAGGCTGTATATACGGGAAACCATGTCTATAGTATCGGATCGGGTTCCCAAGTTTACGACTCTTATTTGTGAGAGTTTCCAGCAGGCCATGGGAACACAGTTGATGATGAGCACAACTTTTTATCCCTAGACGAACGGTCAGTCGGATAGGACCATCTAGACATTAGAGGACATACTACGGGCATGCGTCTAAGATCTCAAGGGTAGCTAGAAAGAGCATTTACCCTTAGTGGAGTTCACCTACAACAACAATTATTAGGCGAGCATATAGATAACACCTTATGAGGCACTTTATGGAAGACTATGTCGTTCTCTGATTTGGTTAGAGACACCTTAGAGAAGGTGGACTTGATATGAAAACGTTTTCTCACGGCTCAAAGCCAGTAGAAGATCTATGCCAACAGACAGCAGAGACCTCTAGAATTTCAGGTGGGAGATCATGTCTTCTTGAAGGTGATGCCTAAGAGAGGAGTGATCAGGTTCGGTAAGCAGGAAAAGTTGTTGTCGAGGTATATCGGGCCCTTTGAGGTACTTAAAAGGGTTTACCCAGTTGCTTACCGGTTGGCATTGCCACCAAATTTAACGGGTGTTCATGCGGTGTTTCATGTCTCTATGCTCCGGAAGTATATTCCAAATCTGATACATGTGGTGGATTGGGGTGAGTTGATTGTTGATATGGATGAGACCTTCAAGGAGGGACTAGTGCGTATCATGGATAGTTGGGAGCAGGTTTTGCGTGGCAAGACTGTGAGGCGAGTGAAGGTGCTGTGGCAGCACCGAGGAGTGGAGGAGGCGACATGGGACCGTGAGGACACTATACATACCGGTTATCCTTTCTTATTCAAGGATGGAGGTACATTCTTATAGTCATTTAGTATTATATGATTGTTGTATATGCAAGTGGTTGTATGTGCATGTGTGTGAATTTCAGGGACAAAATTCATTAAAGGGGGGAAGAATGTAAAACCCGAAAAAATTTGAACTTTTTATGAGAAAGGGCAAAACGGTAAATTGTCACTATAGTGCGGGTTAAAAACTCTTATTTTTCTAGTGCTCGGATGATGAAACCGATCTCACCGTTGGATTCGTCTCGCAAAATCTAGTTACCTAGGTAAATTTCGTCAGATTTTGAGATAGTCGGATTTTTCACGTTTTACTAGGCAGTCAGGTCTCGGGTGACTCAAAAATAAAATTTTTAATAAAATTTTGAAATTTGAAAAATAAATTAAAGCAATTTGAAATAAAAATATTTCAACTTGAACCGAAGCGAAATTTAATCATTTTGAGGCAAAAACGGAGCCGAGAAAGGAGGGTGTGTGGCGTGTCGTGTACCAAGCATTAAAGGTTATAAATATGAACAAAAATATGATATTCTGGACAAAATCTCTGCTGATTCCGGTGTGTAAATGTGTGAGGAAGAATAGAGGGAAAGCAGATAAAAAAGCGAGATTTTAAAGCTTCTCGCTACGATCTACGGAGCTCTCTCGCTCTAATCAACTCGAGCCAATAATCAAAGTTGATCTCCTTGACGAGGGCTATACTTACGAACCAAAAAGAGCGAATTTTCATCGAAGTTTCCGAGACAAAATTTTGGAGAAATCAAAGTTTGGGCTTGGGAGTGTATTCTAGGAGCTTACCAACGTTTTTTTAAGCTTCAAGAGGTAGGGTTTTCATCATAACTAGGTTTATTTCCAACCTAGGATTAATATATGAAATGGGTGTGCTATTTCGTGTGTTTTAACACTTGCGTATTGTAGTTGGTTTAATGGAAATGGGTAGACTCAATTCTAGTGTGAATTGGTAATTAAAAATTGTTAGTTTCTGATTTCTTGGAAGTTTTGAAAATTGGGTTTGTGAAAATAACTTAATCTGATTTTTTTTTTCTAGTTTTGTGATAAATTTGAGCATTTTATGTGATTGCATGATTTGGTGCCTTGAAGGTGTTTGGTAAAATGCCTATGTGAAATAAAGTGTGTTAATTCCATGAGATTATGTGATGACATACTTGGATGATGTGGTAAAGTGAAATCATATGCTTATGATATGAATTACAATTAGAAATCCAAATGTTGATATGTGCTTATGATATATTAGTATTGGGGTGAATTATGAAAATTATTTGTTTAGGATGTAATTATCCATGGCATGTGTTGAAATGTGGTAGAAATAATCCATATGGCATTCATTACATATGGATATGATATTGATGTTGTAATTTCTCATTACATTGCATATGCATGGAGACATCACATTCATGGACATGAGGCATGAGTGTGGGAGGGTGTGCTTGTTGTTGGGTCAAATACCATCCTTGGTGGTTGACAAGTGGACTTGGTAAAGTTTGACCAAGGTTCAACAGAGTCGCATGGGTTGCATGAAAAGCTTGTGTCGGGTATGGCAAGAAGTGCTAGATACTCCCTCGGGTGCAAGACCCGGTTACTGGTTTATACACTTCCATCGGTGCAAGTCCAAAAAAGTATATCGGTGGGCCGAATCGGCGGTGCGACACCAAAACTCCGCTACCCAACAAAGACACGTGATTTTGTTTCATACAAAAATGTCATCGGATGCATATTCTTGTTTGGGATGGTTGGTGCTTGTTGAATGTTTACATGTGACATTTTATATGCATCTAGGTTGGGGAGTTAGCCTCTTTAGGAGTTACCCTATTGAGCGTGGCTCACCCTATATGGGAAATCATTTCAGGTGCAGGGTACACACCGGTGGAAGACTCTCACTTGGAGCCTCAAGGATGAAGCAAAGCTGACTTGTGGCTTTTAATTCACGTTTTGTAAAATTATTGTGAAAACTATGCTTTTGTAAAACATTCGTTAAGTTTGTTTTTGGGCATGTAATGTATGTAAAAGAATTGTAATCGAACTAATATGGACTATTTTTAATGTAACATTGCATGTTATTATATGAGTATAGATAAATGGACCCGGTCTGGTCAATGTTTACTTATAAATGGGTCTAGTGTGTTCAATGTTGTATATTAGATCTCAGATGACTCGTGTGATTGTATGATGCATAGTGTGCATTTTGGGTAGAGCTCCACGTACAAAAAAAACTCTGCCCGATTTTTTTTAAATTATGGATCCCGGTAAAAGGGGCATAACGGTGTGATATCGAGTTAGATGGTATCCACAGGTATTCTGCAGATTGATGGGTGATCAACGGGTTAACAAAGGACCCCCAATTTTTGGGGCTTCACAATTCACTTGGTTCATTAATTTGCAAGCCAATTCAATTCAAACTTGGCAAGAAATGGGAAAGTAGTTTCATGCTCAATTCTTTAGGAATGAACCAGAGGATTTGATGGAAAATCTGTCAAGACTATGGTAGAAATCAAATGATTCTACAAAATAGTATATTGACATATTCAAAAAAGGCAGAAACAAAGTTCATGTTTACTTGCCTGAAGTTGAGTTTGATTAAATTGGTCCAGAATGGGTTGGACTTCAAATTGAGAAACAAATTCGAGGGAATGGAGTTCAAAGATCTCTTTGAAATCTCAACCAGGGCTACTAGATATTGGATGTTGCTTAGGGAAAGGCAATAGAGGAAAAATAATTCACTTGGGACTTATTTCTAATATTTCGATGGAGAAGTTGAAACCGATGTGGTGTAGGTCATATGGAAATCAACAATTATGTTTAATGGCTTGAAAAAGAATGAGGATCATGTGAACATGCCATCCAACCATCATTATAAGAATGATGCACCCACAACGTATTGACAGTATTCCTTCGATCTATTGATGACTAATGTCCTGTTTGATGAGTTAATCAACTAAAAATTTATTATGCTATCTCAAGGACACAATATCCCACCAAAAAAAGATAGAAGGAAAAAGAATATTGTTAGAACATATTTTTATTTTCCTAATTTTATGGAGTCCAATGTAAAATCTCAACCTATTCCATAGTCATGATGCTATCATGTTCAAGATTTGAAAGGGTCATTGAAGGAAGAAGATCGAGTGTCAATGCAACATCATTCAACCTCATTATGCACCTTCATGCTTAGGATAAAGGTATTTACCTAGACACCTAAGATGAACCCTTAGTTAATTTTAACTTAGGTTGATTAGGATGATAATGGAATTGGAAGCGATTGGATTATGACTCCTAGGTAATTTTAAAATAAAATATTTTCTAAACCATTTATGAGTTTTGAAAACATAGTTTGAGTCACAATTGGATCCCACTTTGAGCAACACCTTTTAGTGCTCAAGAGGATACGTTTTTGCATGATTTATGCTTAAAAATTTGTAGGGACTAATATATGCTTTCTTGCCTTTGCTGGAGCAGTCTCTTTATGACTTAGGGAAGGAAATGGGAAAAGCCCACAGAATGCAGCACAAGGCTCACTCGAGTGGTGCTTGTCTTAGTTGTGTTTGAAATATATATTTTTTTTCTAGAGACAACTGTCCTATGACTGCCCTCCCAACTATTAAGTGGTCATTCATGAATCTTAGTTTTCTTATTTACTAAGACTACCCTTATTCAAGACCTATAAATAGGGAGAACCTTTATCACACCTAGGGTAAGCCTCTAGTGAGATTTTTAAGGGAGAAAATCATTCTTCTACCTTAAGATCTTACACCACAACTCACATCTCTAAGATCCAAAGGCTACCACTAGATATTCTACCTAACCTCATAAATTTGAGTTGAAGATCTTGATAGTTTTATAAATCCATTGTTGTGTGCATACTAAGGATTATTGCTTGTCTATAATCGCTCAAGACCTAGACAAACAGTGCAACTAGTTGGTCCAAGTGAAGCTACACTAGATGTTGGAGGAGGGCCTTCAAAGGAGGGACAACAAGGAAAGGAGCATCTAACCATGGTATTAGTGAGGTATAAGTCTCAAGTACTTTTATGTTGACTTTGAGAGTAGTGGATTATGCTTTGGTGAATCAAAAATGTTCCTTGTGGTTTTTCCAAAGGATTGTTTTCCACGTATTTACTCTTATCATATACACTTGTTATTGTTTGCATATATGTGCACCATGTGTTTGTTGATATGATTGTTTGATCATCCATTAAACCATAGTTGTACAAATTGGGTTTGAGATTTGGGATCGATGTGAGATTGATTTTGAGCAAATTAATTGAAGATTAATCTAAATCAATCGTCACGTGTGACATGGGTTACGGAATGTAAAAGTAGTTCTCATCGTTAATTTTGATTTTTGACTGAGAAGAGGTAATTGTGGTACATATAGTCTTTAAAATTGGTAATTAATTTGGGCTAAAATTAAAAAATCTATTCACCCCTTTCTTGGTATAGTGTCTTGATCTCCAAGTGTATAATCATGATGCAAGATCCACATCTGATTCCCCTTCCTGGAACAACAAAGACTACAAATAGTATAATTCATTTAGACATTCAACTAAGAACTGCATTACTTTTATAAATCATGTGTAGGATTTAATCCAAAAAGGATTGCTCAAGTATGCTTCGAAAAAAGAAGAAACAATGGTTGTGGTTAAAGATCTTTTCCTTAAGGAGGTTTGTATTAATATGGTGTGTGCTAATTTGTAGAGAGACAAGAAGGTTGCCAATTTGATAGTTGGCAATGAGAGGATTGTTCCAAATATGAGAAAACTAGTCCACAACAAGCTTGGTCGCAAGGAAGAAGAATGGCTAGTTTTGTGGTTTAAGTGTAACAAAGAAATAGCCAAGCTAGATGCTATGCTTCAAGATGATGTGGTGAGAGATTTATAGACAAGGGTCTCCAATTGAGCACAAAAGGAGGAGATGTTCGGATTTATAATGGCATCGAAAAGAGATTCGATGGTGCATAGCCATGGATTTTTCAAAGTACCGGAAAGGTAACAACATGAACATGGTCCTTATTATTTTCTTGAGAATCAAGAAACACCAGTTACCACAGCCAGCCAACAAGGAATGTGATTAACCTTAATCAATATATAAATTAAAAAAAATAATAAAGTCGAATTAGTGTGATAGAATAACTAAAAACTTGCAATTAAAATCAATAACGGTTTATGCGGTAATTAGGGTTTTATGTGTGTTTTGATTACAATTTGCAGGTTTAATGCAGAATTACTACAGAATACAAGGAGGAAAGTAGGAAAGCTTGAAAATACCAAGGCTAAAGTGTAATTAAATCAAATGAAGAGTCAGCATAAGGCAACTTGCAAATTCTAGTAAAGCTCCACCGTCCGGACAGTGGTGATGGCATCCGGATGGTCACTCTTGATCATATCTTCATGCTTTCCACCTCCTGCTTCTTCAAATGGCTATAAATAGACATCTCCTCTTCAGACTTCTGCAGGCCGGAACCAAGAGAGAAAAGAAAAGAGAAAAAGAAAAGAGAAAGAAAAGAGAAAAAGAAAGAGAGAAGTTGCAAAAACGATCCGGTCCGTAATGCACTTCAGTCTAAACTTTGTACTTTTACATTTCTGTTGTGTCTTTCTATTCAAATAGTTGAACTGCTATCACCTTTTTGTCTTAACTGATAATAAAGGTGATTGTGTTTTAGTTGTTCCTTGTGGAAGACATTTTAGATTCTATCTTTTCATTTTAGTTATAATGAAAACTGTCTGCACTCCTTGCTTGTCTGTAGCAATGGGGCATGAGTAGTTCCATATATCCTCTAGTGAGAGGTAAACATAAGTATAATACTGGTTAAATTCGAGAAATGCTGATAGTTTATATATTTATATATCTATGTATTATATGCTTCATGCGTGATATAGTGATGTATGTACTTTCGGTGCTGTGGCTAGAAGTATGTCATTAGTGCATCATCAATCTGTCGGTAAAACAACCACGGCATTCCTATCGGTATGGCTAATCCTGCACCGGAACGCTGAGAATAACTATCAGATGAATGGCCTAAGTGATCCTCATGAATGGCTTGTCCTTCTAGATTACTTAGATCATTTAACTGGTATAAAGGATAATATTACAAGTCTAACGACCACGACATTCCTATCGGTATGGCTAGTCCTCCACCAGAATGCTGAGGATATTTAACTGGTATTTATGTATCAAAGATATAGTCAAGTGAATAATCCAAGTATTTCTCATGAATGACTTGTCCTTCTGATTTGCTTGGATTAGTCAATTGACATATCTATAACCAGCTAACCTAAGAAGTTGTTGTGTTATGACTACTACCACCAATTAACCTAAAAAGTGGTTGTGTTATGGTTTATTATATATGCACCTACTATTATGAAAACGAATGAATAATTCAAGTATTCCTCATGAATGGCTTGTTCTTCTAGTTTGCTTGGATTAATCAGTTGTCATGAATACCACCAGCTAACCTAAGAAGTTGCTATGTGATGGTTTATATACATCACACCTACCAATTAACTTGCCAGTAAAATGAAAGTTGATTGTTGTAAGGTAGCAATTCCAGCATTTAACCAATATAACGCAAATGGGATCATTGAACTAAAGGATACTTTATTATTGTTTTACTCTATCTGCACATAACTGTTTACGTATACTCATTAGTAGTCTAAGCTTGCATCACAAGCTATCACATGTTGTGTTCTTCGAATTAGCAACTTTACTATTTTATATCATTTCCAAATTATTAAAACTCTCTATGGGATCAATACTTGGACTTAAAACTGAGAAAATTACAATTCAACCACTTATACTTTGGTGTATAATATGAATCCGATCACTAAAACAAAACGAGTGCGAATCAAGTTTTTGGCGCCGTTGCCCGGGAGTTACGGTAATTTGAAAATAGATAAAATACAAAAGTTGTTTAGTTGTATTATATTTATATAAAGTATATTTTCTTTTTAAATAGTTTATGTCTGTTCATTCATCTATAGGATCGGTAAACCAATCATCTCCTTCATCTTCGTCATCTTCATCTACTCAAGAATCATTTGAATTAAGTACGACTAGAAACGTACCTGGACAAGAACAACCTAGAGAACAAGAAGTAGTTCAAAATATTCAACCATTAAGAGAATATCTACACCCTACATGAACTAATGTCTCGTCATGCTTTGCTTTTCCACCAGATGCTCCAAATCTTAATATTAAACCAGGAACAATACAATTATTAACATAATTCCATGGTCTAGAAACTGAAAACTCTTATGTTCATATGAAAGAATTTGAAGAAGTGTGTGGAAATTTGCAAGATAACTCTGAAATGGTTAGACTAAAACTTTTTTCTCTTTCTTTAAAAGATAAAGCAAAACGGTGGCTCAGCTCTTTAAGAGCCAATTCAATCACAAACTGGCAAGCTTTACAAGCTGAGTTCTTTAAAAAAAAATTTATGTACATCGTACAAATACATTAAGATGTCAAATAATGAATTTTTCTGTAAAAGAAAGGGAAACTTTTTATCAATGTTGGGAAAGATTTAAAGATCTTCTCCAAGCTTGTCCACATCATACATTTGAAAACTGGACCTTAGTTGGTTTTTTCTATGATGCTTTTCCACCTGCAATGTGACAATTTGTTGAAATGATGGCGCAGGGGGAATTTATAAGTAAAAATCTTGAAGAAGCATTTCAATTTTTTGATACTATTTATGAGAGTTCCCAAATGTGTGACTCAACTTTTTCAAACATAATAGAAAATATGCCATCAACATCCGAAAGAGGAAAATATGTGTTAAAAGATGATGATGATTTAATAGCTAAAATGACAAGTTTATCTCGAAAACTAGAGGCTTTAGAGATGAAGAAAATAAAACAAGTATCTATCATTTCAACTACTAATCAAATTTGTGAAATTTGTGCGTTGTCAGAACATCCTGCAGTAGAGTGTCCAACTATACCTGCATTTAAAGAAGTGTTAATTGAACAATCTAATGCTATTCCAACTTATAATAATAAGTCTTATACGAATCCATACTCTAAAACTTACAATCCAGGATGGAGAAATCATCCGAATTTTAGTTAGAGAAATACACAATCCACAAATCAAATATAAGGTTCACCACAACCACAAAATCAACAATATCAGTCATATCAAACTCCTCAAAGAAGAACTCTGGAAGATACTATGAATCAATTTATTCAAAGTCAAATGAATTGTAACACTCAAACAACACAAGTTTTTAATGATTTTAAAACTCAAACTTCTCAGAGTATTGAAAATATTAAAAGTCATCTAGCTAAATTGACTCAATCTCTCAGTATACCAGAAAAAGGGTAAGTTTTCATCTCAACCTAAACCTCCACAAAGTCAAATTCAAGCTAATGTTGTATCATTTGAAGCTTCTCCAAGTCAAGTACAAGTAATCACAACACTAAGAAGTGGAAAAATCATTGACAAAACTATTAAACCAAAAATTTCAAGGGAAATACGTAAAGAAATTCCTATTAATGAACCATTTGAGTCTGAACCTTCAATTGAAAAACTACCAGAAATACAAAATAAAAAAGATCAACCTTGTCCTATTCCTTTACCTTTTCCTCAAAGGATCAAGAAACTTTCATCTAAAAAAGATCAATCTGAAAATTTTGAATTATTCAAACAAGTCAAGATCAACATTCCTTTGTTAGATGCAATAAAACGTGTTCTAGCTTATACTAAGTTTTTAAAAGATCTTTGCACAATAAAAAGAAGAACAAATGTACCAAAGAAGGAATTTTCAGTTGAACGAGTTAATACTATAATACAACATGATACTCTTCTTAAGTACAAAGATCTAAGAAGTCCAACAGTCTCATGCATCATTGGAAATTTTCAAATCAAAGAAGCTCTGCTAGATCTTGGATCCAGTTGTAATTTAATGTCATATTCAGTTAATACACAATTAGGATTAAGTGAACTAAAACCTTCCAATATCACACTACAATTAGCAGATCGATCAATAAATATTCCACGAGAAACTGTGGAAGATGTTATAGTCCAAGTTGATCAATTTTATTTTTGAACAGATTTTATTGTTATAGACACAGAACCAAATTATTATGAATCTGCATATATACCTTTGATTCTAGGTCGACCATTCCTAGCTACATCAAATGTTTTGATTAATTGCAGAAATGAAATTATGAAACTTTCATTTGGAAATATGACCTTGGAACTAAATGTTTTTAATAGTGCTGAACAACCTAGAGAAAAAAATGATGTGTTACGTACCTCACTATATTGTTTTAGGTCATATAGTGTCTAAAAAAGGAATTGAAGTGGATAAATCAAAGATTGATCTGATAGCTAACCTGCCTTCACCAAAAACAGTAAAAGATATTCGCTCATTTCTAGGTCATGCAGGATTTTACAGAAGATTTATTAAAAATTTATGTTTAATAGCCAAGCCTCTATGTAATTTGTTATGTCAGGATATAATATATGAATGGAATGGAACCTGTCAAGTAGCTTTTGATAAACTAAAAAACATGCTTATTTCTGCACCTATCATTCAACCTCTTGACTGGTCGTTACCTTTTGAAAAAATGTGTGATGCAAGTAATTATGCGGTAGGAGCTGTAATAGGGCAAAGAAAACAGAAAAAATCTTTTGTTATCTACTATGCAAGTAAAACTCTAAATGATACACAAATGAACTATTCAACCACAAAGAAAAAACTACTTGCTGTTGTATTTGCATTAGATAAATTTTGTTCATATTTGGTTGGATCTGGATGTTATTACTACAAGAATTTGATTTAATCATCAAAGATAAGAAAGGAGTAGAAAATGTGGTAGCAGATCACTTGTCAAGATTAAACTATGAAATAAAGGAAGAACCAATTCCGATTAGAGAAACCTTTCCAGATGAACAACTATTTGCAATAACCGAATTGCCATAGTATGCAGATATAGCTAATTATTTAGCTACTGGTACTATTCCCTCTAATTACACCTGGTCTGATAGAAATAAATTTCTAAGTGAGGTACGTAACTTTTTCTAGGAAGATCCTTATTTGTTTAAATATTGAAAAGATCAAATTATAAGGCGTTGTGTACCTAATCATGAAATAGGTAAGGAAATTCAATTTTTTCATTCCGAAGCTTGCGGAGGTCATTTTTCTTCAAAGAAAACCGCTGCTAAAATTTTGCAGTGTGAATTTTATTGGCCAACTCTTTTTAAAGATGTTCATATTTTGTGTTTAAATTGTGACAGATGTTAACAAATGGAAAATATTTCAAAAATAAATATGATGCCTTTAAACCCTATTTTAATTATCAAAATTTTTTATTGTTGGGGTATCGATTTTATGGGTCCATTTCCCCTATCCTCTATCTTTTGGATATCTGTATATCTTGGTTGTAGTCGACTATGTCTCAAAATGGGTAGAGGCAATTCCATGTAGAAATAATGATCACAGAATAGTGATCAAGTATTTGAAAGAAAATATTTTGTCCAGATTTGAAATTCCTTGGACCATTATAAGTGACGATGGATTATATTTTTGTAATAAAGTCTTTGAGAATCTTATAAAAAAATACTCAATCTCATATAAAAGATCCACTCCGTACCATCCACAAACAAGTGGAGAAGCTGAATTAGCTAATAGGAAGATAAAATATATTTTAGAAAAAATAGTAAATCCAGATTGTAAAGAATCAAATGGTACACAGAGTTTGATCACAGTACACAGTTTATTACCCCATGCCCAAAAGAATCAAATTTACACTGAGCAAGCTTATTTTCTATATGCATTCGGAATGGGACCTACCATTGATCTGCCAAATTTAATCATGAATCAATGGTATTTGTTGTGGATAGGAAGAAATCTTCACTCTCCTATGCTATGCTAGTTCATATCATAAAATACAAAGACCCACCCCTCCTTAGGTGCCAAAAAACCCTAGACTGCCTCCTATACTTCAATCCATCAAACACTTCATCTACTCTTTGAATCAAGCTTATGATTTTTGGCTATGGCTATAATGAGGGCACCCAATCTAGTTTCTCTAGGTGATGGTTCTTGGTTTTCTTGTTTTCATGGCTTGATTTTCTTTGCTTCTATGGTGAGTGTAGTGATTATGGGCATGGCTAGGACAATGGATAGTTCTCCACTTAAGGCTAAGGCTTGCACACAATCCAAAGGAAAGGAAAAGGAAAAAGACAACTGGTGGAATTCGAGTGAAATGAGTTTGAGCAACCACTTGTGCCTAAAAAGAGGAAGAAATTAGGGTTTAAGGAGACTATTGAGAAGAGAGGGGTAATGTGTGAGCATATGGTGGATGTGAACAGTTTTGGGAAACAAGCACCGGTTTGAGCTATTATTGATTATGTACTCGATTTTTTCTTTAAGCCAGTTGATGGGTATGTTTCATATCCTTTCCATGAGGTTTATATGAGATTTACCATTATGGATTTTGATTTCATGATTTTGAGGACCACGGTCTATAGGAAAGTGATAGAGGTCACTCCAACAAAATAGCTAAGTATGTGAGCTATAAGAGGCCTGAGCCCTCTGAGATTGACTACCCATAGATGGATTTCCCAGAGAAGGACCCTTTTGAGCATGTGAAGGAGATGTATGATAGGCCTGAGCAGTTCAAGGGTACTTTCATCCATGGTAATTTGGATGTCGAGAATAGGTTGCTCAATAAGATTCTTCATTACAATGTCTACTCGAAGGGGGGTTTGCGAAAAAGCCTTACTTTGTTGTTGGAGTTTATGACCGGGTCGAGGATCGATATAGCCATGATGATTTAGGAAGTGTTGAAAGACTATTGTACGATAAGGAAACTGAAGGGGAATATGCCCTTTGGTAATATAGTTACCAAGTTCTGTCTGGAACTTGAGGTGAAGAAGCTGGCATCTGACAATCTTTGACCTCCTATGCTAGGCCCTATCAACAGTTATGGAGAGAGGAAGAGCTCTACTATGTCTAAGGCTAGTGGGTTTGTGAGCAAGAACAAGACTACTCCTACTTCTGCTAGTACTGAGATTGCCCCAACTTCTCGAGCTACTATGCATAGGTGGAGACAAAGGTAGAGGGCATTTTATGAGGATTCTGAAGAGAGTGTTTGAGCGTGCTTTCCTAGGAAAGCCATTTCCAAGGGAGATTCCAATACCAACTTCTGTACCTTCTAATAGGCCTAGATCAACATTGATTGCTGCTACACCTCTTAGTGTGACTATGGAGAGTAGTAGTGGATAGGATACTACATATGAGGAGGATGATGAAGATGATGATGAGGTTGATGATAGGGAGGATGGTTTGGATTCAAAGTGATTGACTTTTTGACCTTCTTTTATACTTTTATGTCTTTCTTTTAATCTTTATTGTATTTTTAGGAAATAATTAGGTTTCAGTATTGTAGGTTGTTTCTTTTTTGGTAGTGATAGCCTCCTAGAAGAACCTTAGGTAGTAAGGCTATTACATTTTGATTTTTGTATCCAAAAGCACAACGCATATGTATATATGAAGTCTTTTTTATTCCAGATGTGTGTCTTAATTTCTAATAGTATCTGCATTTCGATTTGATTCTGCTTGTTATATTGTGGACAATGCTTTGAAATTTATAAGTGTAATGTTAGGGTTTTTATTTTGTTTCTATTTAGTTTGCTAAGAGACTAGCAAAGCCTAAGTTGGGGGTGTCATGAGAGCGTAATATTGCATATTTCATGTCTCATATAATTCCTCTTAGTTATGTTAGTTATCTATTTCGTTTATTTTAACTTAGTTTTGTATTTTATGGAGAATATGCGCGTTTGCCTGTAAATGAATGTAAGAGCGAGGTTTTATACTCAATTTGGTGCTATAGAAAACTTTAGGAATGAGTTAGGAGATCCACGAATTTAGTCAAGGGCATTGCAAGCGTAATTGAGAAAAAGATCAGTTGTACCGGTATGTTCGTACCGGTTCATTAGTGAGTGGATTTAGGTTCTACTAGTAGCAATTAATTCATATAAGTAGAAGTGAAACAAAAACTTATATGTCATTAGGTTATTACTTTGCTACTAGTAGGTCCAAAATAGAGAGCTATTCTACTAGTAGATATAATGAGCTACTAGTTCGTCAGAGACAAAAGCTTTGCTACTGGTAGGTCGAACTGTGCTTCCTACCAATTCATCTATGTTTTACTGCTGTCAGGACTCCTTTGGAAATCCTATCTATTCGGATTTAAAATGGCTATGATTGGTGGAAAAATAAGAGGCTTTTCATGAGATATTTGCCTATAAATACCTAAGCCAAATCAGAGAAGAGGGAGCTCTTTGGATGGTCTTTGATATTTTTGTTCTTTCTTCTTTTCCTAGGGTTATAATTTGGGTTTCTTTTTTTTCAAAAGATGAAATTGTTACATTTGAATCATTGTTTTAAAATCTAGCCCAATGGGTAGACCCAGTAACCCAGTGAACCGGAGCCTGAACTGGGCCGATTACCATCTTAGATTGTTCAAGTAAAAAAATTGAAGTATGATGTGAGGAGTCTCTACCACCAGATCGTCTCTCAATTGTCATCTCGTGTTATTGGCTTATTTAATCGAAAAGGGGTTTATGATTTTGCATCATTCTCTAGTCTTTGCACATTTCCTTCCCACTAGACACAACAAGTACATCATAGTCATCTCATTGGCTTCTTTAATCAAAAAAAGGGTTCATGATTATGCTTTATTCTCTAGTTTTTGCGCATTTCCTTCTCACTAGACACAAGATGTACATCACCATCTCTCTCTCAATTTATTTGCTATTTTAGTTGATATTGCATAAATTGTTATCCTTTGGCTTGTTGTTGTGGGTGGGATACAACCTGGTGGTCTGGGTGGTGGAAAGAAAAATGCTTATGGCTGTGGGTTTGCTTCCAACCACTTAAATTGAAAATTGAAATCAAAACCAAGAGATCTAGTCAAAGTGTTTAGTGGAGTCTTTGAATTTTGATGAATAATGAAATAAGAAAGTAAGTATATATGAGTCGGTGGTAGATACTGATGACTAGCAGTGGTTAGGTCAAAGGCTTATAACTTTTGATTTCAAACAATTTTTTTGTTATTTTGCTTTGACATTTTGTTGATTCTTGTGGGAGGCTCATTTGCTTATTATTAGGCCTGTCAAAGTCTAACACGACTTGATTAACTGATACAAATCGACACGAATTAAGTGGGTTTAGGTGAGACCTTAACTGGTTCAAGTGATAAGCAGGTTGACTCGTTAGACATGTTTAATAAACAGATCGTGTTCGGGTGAGACTTGTCAACCCGTTTAAATAAAATTAATATAATAATCAATTAATAATTATTTTTAAAAATTAGACATAACTTTTATTTGTTTTAGTGACAACCACACAGAAAATATATAAGATCTTTTTCCCTAATTCTCTCTACGCTTCAGGCTTCAACGTTGCGTTGTGCCTCCAACTCCAAGTCTCCAACTGAAGTTCTTGCTCCTCCTCCTACTCCTCTCTCTCTCTCTCTCTTGCTCGACAGCAACTTAGGAAGCAGCTAGTGCATTTGGCCAGGCTAATGATGGAGACTTAGAGCAGCTAATGATGAAGACTTCATCAAAAAAAAGGCTGTAAGTTTTCTTTTTCAATTTCTATTGAACCATCTCCTTTCTGTCCACATTGATGTTGAACCTAGAAACATCAAAAAGAGAGAATACATAACCATGAAAAGTTACCATAATCAAAATCGTTATTAGTATTTTTTTTGTGCGCTAAAGATTAGTAGCATGGACTATTAGGACAACAGATTAGTTCATAGAGAAATCAGTCAGGTACCTAACAATCGTTTTCAAACTTTGTCTCAATTTCATATGACAATTCTATTCCGATGAGTGCACTTATTATTTTGAATCAAAAGCTTCTTCCTTGTGTAGAGCCAAAGACAAGATATCAATTTTAGATAAAAGCAACAAGAAGTTGGATTTCATAAAAATTAGGAGTCCCACTTTTTACCTTTGTTCTGATCAAACTCCAAGTTTCTTGTGTCTGACTTATGTCCGACTTGAATGGCTTGAATCAACATTATGTCTGACTTATTATTGGGCATTCAACCTATTTTTATTAGTTCATGATCATTTTAACATGTGAAGACTACTTTTTAAGTGGTTTTTTAACTCTATTTTTTGAAATGTTCACCTGGATCTAATAACTTGTGTTGAAAGAAGATTTCAACATGAATATATTCATTTTTTTTTCGTTTTCCTTAAACAAATAGATTCTTCCAAACACAATATTATAGTTTTTGATGAAGAAGATGAGGTTGGGCATGAATCTAAAGTAGATGCAGCTCCAACAACACATACATCAACTGGTATAACTACAGAAAAAGGTAAATCTAATCGTAAGCGACAAAAGACTTCAATAGTATGGAAATATTTTACAGAATTAAATGAAAAATATCAAGACGGCAAGAGGCGTTCTGCATGTAATAGTTCTAGAATCAAATATATATATGTGAGTGTAGTCATAGAACTGGTAACATGCATACTCACATGGAAAAATGTGTGAAAAAAGACACTGGGATATTTGACAATTACTTCTAGCTCAAGGTCAAGGATTTATGCTAATGAGATCCACAAAAGTTTCATAAGTTAGCGGTTGAGGCAATACTTGAGCATGATTCTTTTGATGATTCGGAAGGGCAAATAGATGATGATGTTTTCAATCAAAATATGAAATCTAATAAGCTAAATCCGTTCAATGTTCAAATTCTATATATATTCTTGATCATGACTAAAGAGAGGTATTAAAATATGTAGCTTGTAATGCCAAGTTTTTGTTACTTATCTAGTTATGAGTCTATTTAATTATTAATTTTATATAATATTTCACTTTAATTTATGTAGAGTATGAGAATTTGATTTTTGAATTTGCTCGTTGTCGTGGAGGTGGAGATTTGATCTGTGTCATGAGATTTTGTGAATCATGGAATTTGGTGGAGTTTGATTTTGTGTATTCTTTGGTGTAATTTGGTAGTTTGGGATTATGGTTTGTAATATTATTGCTCTTTGGTATAATTGTGTTATTTTTGGATTGTATTTATGATTTGTAATATGGTTGTTGGTGAAATTTGATTATTTTGGATTGTGGTTTATACTTTATAATACGGTGTGGTATCTCTAAATATCATTTTTTTTTTGTGTTAGCTTGCTAGTTTTATAAAGTTATATAGCATTTTTAAATAAACAGGTAAATGGGTTAAATGACTGATTTACCGTGTTAACCCGACCCTAACAAACACAACTCGTTTCAAACTAAACGGATTAAACGTGTCGTATTGTGTTACCTATTTATTAAACGAATCCTGTTTGTGTCTAGGTTTTTTACTCGTTTATTAAACATGTCGTGAATGGGTATACATGTTTTTCACTCATCACCCATTTAACCCAACACGTAACCATTTAACTCGATAAATTTAACACCCCTACTTCTTACACAGTTTGAGTTTGATGAGTGCAAATTTTGTAGACTATTCTTGGATTGATGCATAATTGAAATCTACCTCACTTTGTAAAACATAGATGCACTAGATATTGTTTCATAATTGTTGGGTTTTGTTTGATCTAATATATAACATTAATCATTTTTTTGTATAATTATAAATCTTTTTTAGCATATTTATTAGCATTATTAACTATTTTTTATTTTTTTATTATATAATCGGTCCAGCCAATAACCCAACGGTTGAATCAGTAACTCATTGACTTGGTCCTTTTACCAGATTGATATCCAAATCGAGTTTAATTATGATTTGAATACTTGTGTTGAATTTTTAATTTGACTTAAAATTTTGATTAATTCTATAAGAATTTAATTCAATGTAATTATTGAATTATTTATGAGTTTCAATGTTAGATAGAGTCCACATTTAATCCAAATAATGCATTGTTTTTGATGATGCATAAATCGGCTTCGCACACCACCAGTCAAGTGATTAGTAATGAATGGTGTATTTAAAGTAGATAGAGAAAACAAGGATTATAGTGGTTCGGCCAATATGACCTACATCCACTTTTGAATGGCTAGGGTCGCCGAGTATTTTATTATTTCAAGGGTGTAGGGAGAGCAGAAAGTTACAAGCTCAGAGAGGGAGAGGAGAGTTGTGCTCAATTGAGTGTGATGCCCCTCAAGTATTGGTGAGTCTTATAGTTTATAGTCGTCCCCTAACAGATTGGGACGACTTAATAGCAACTAAATAACTATTTTATTGGAGTTGGCGATTTCTCCTCAATGGGCGAGGCGGTTACAATGCTCTCTATGAGACTCGGTCAAAGGATGAGGTGAGGGTTGACTTCTTTCAAAGCGACGAGGATGAGACTCTTGGATGACCCACAACAAACTGATGATGTAGCTCCCTGATAAGCTTGACTGGACTTGGACCGCATTGGGCTTGCTGGGTCTTTATAAGCTTGGGCTCTACGTTAAGGTTGTACATTCCACATGGATTGGGCCATTTGGAACTAGCCCATCATTTGCCCCCCAATGCCTCATGTCTAAGGAATCTTGAAGAAGGGGGCATTTGTTTGAATCTTGAACTCTGGGTGGTGGAGACTGCTTCTGATAGATGACTTTTTTCCCTCTTTGATATATCTCATCTTCCAGGATACCTCAAGTCTTTTCATATTTTTATTTGAATTTTTAAGAGAGCCCTTGATTTTCAATTTGGGCTTTTCTCTCTTTGAGAACCCTACGCTATAAATATAAGTTTCCTTCCTCATTCTACCCATTTCCTTCAACTCATTCAAGAGTGCTTCTTCTTGAAACCTTTGGAGATCCAAGGTTGAGCATTTGAGAAGCCATGTCAATTGGAGAAAAGTTTGTAGATCTTAGTGGAGAGACCGGAGAAATTGGTGTTGTCCCTAAAGTGGAGGAGGAAGCACTAGGCGACGGCATGGAGGTGCCTAGGGCATTCATTGCCACTATTATTCACACACCCAATGGGCTGTCTGAGCTGGGGGCACCGATAGCAGGCGAACCTGCTATTCCTGTTGTGGGTGCAAGATCCCAGGTAGTAAAAGAAACGCCACAGGGCACCCACGCTGTACGTGGGGCAGTTGGGAGCGATGATGGGCATGCAAGGCCAGCGGGCACGGTTGAGGCTAACTTGATCCGATATGTGTACACCCAAGTGCAGGTGGTCAAGTTATAGTAATAATTCAGTTAAGTCCAGAGTTGAATCCATGGGGAACTATTGTTGGTGTTTTGAAGTAAGCAGTGACGGAGACCATGTGATCGTAACCATTGAGATTCAAGGTGATGATGTTTAGAGATTTTCCTAGGCCAAATATATCATTTTTTCCAATAATTTTTCTAGACAAAATATAAGATAAATTCAAATGTAAACATTTACCCTTTAGCTCGAGGATCTGAACATGTAGTTAATCATCCGATTTATTATACTTGTGTTTGGTAACACAATTAACTCTCATGTCAACAGCAAGGTAATCGGAAGATAAAGGTAGATTGTGAGAATTAAGCGCATGGTTTTGATGCCTTTCTAGAAGTTAGAAGAATTGTTTGTGCTGAGACTCAACCCATCTACAAACAAGCAAGTGTTTCAACAAGACATCCAACCATGGTATTGATATTTCATCCTTTAAATGAAGTTTAATAATGGTGAAGATTGAAGGGTATTCATGAAGATCTAGATGGAGTACTTGCATTGAACCAATGAGTCTTTCTATACAAGATTCATCTATGTTATAGAAAGACTCATGGTTATACAAAGTACCTTAGCTTTACTAGATACAGTCAATCATTCAATAAGCAAGTGGAATATAAAGCATTTAAGCATAAATGAAATGCACAAAAATAACTTCTAGATAATTTATACATGTCCATCACCTCTTACTAAAGAGTGAATGAGAAGCCACTCACTCTTCATGGCTTTGGTAAAGCTAGAAAAGTGAGTGATGTCCATCCCTCCAAGTAGAGGAATTACGAGGTAAAGCACAATAAGCGAGGAGCCAATCATCGACAAAGAATGAGTGAATCATGTTCCACCCTTCATGGCTTTGGTAAAGCTCTAAAAAAATGGAAGAGTTTCACTCCTCTAAGGGAATAAGGAAGCTCAAGCAATGGAAGTGAAAGACAATTAATGAAAGTAGAAGAAAGCTAGTCACTTTTGGAGGGTTTCCACCGCAACCAAAAGGTGATCTACCTTCCTTTTTGCAAGTAATTGAAACCCTAAGTCTAAGACTAATTCTATAGCAAGTTATACAAGTGGGAGTCTAAGCCTCCATCCAAGCTCTCTAGTCTAAGAAAAAAAAACTCTTCTCCTTTTGAAGCTCCCACAATGGCAGTATTTATAGGCAAAGAGGAGGGGATAAGAGGGTGTGAAAGAATAGTCTTGGCGTTGAAAGTCCTACTGAAAGCCATCCACTCTGTAGCCTGTCTTTGGGACAACATTTGAACGTTGTTATTGTCTTTGCTTGATGGGTGTTAGAACGTGGAGAAACAGTCTGAATTCCCCGCTCAAGTGGCAAGTGTTCTTTTGGAGATCTACTTGCATACGTCTTGAATTACTGCCCTTGCCCTCATTAGCCTGATCCTCAATAGTGGAGAAGAGCGTTTGAATGTGGGTGGACGTTCGAACGTGGTACTCAAGTACCTCCATGTTTTCCTTCTTAATTGCAACATGCTATGTCTCAGCATTATGATCTTCAAATAATTCAAAGGAACGTTCAAACGTGAGTTCGCATTCGAACGTTCTTGCTTGGTTCCAAACTTTTCCAATTTTGTCCCCCAATATGCTGGTGTTACATTCAAGTTTGATATTTGTTGCCCTTGAGCCCTTGTTCACTTTAGGACCTGAAATGTCATCATTTAAAATCCATCAAAGTATAATTAGTCTTAAAAAGACATAGTAATATGTTAATTTTAACTACTAATCAGAGGCGTGTAGAGGGTGTGGACAGTTGGGGCTTGTAGCAACTGTGGAGGCGCCAGTTATTCAGGTACTAGGTGCTAAGGCAGCTATGGCTGAGGTTGAGATGTCTTCTATAGATGCTAAGGAGGTAGTACAAGTGAGCAAGGCAACCGCCCAGGCGAGGCAAACAACCCAGTTGTTGGGCGAGCCTGTTTTTGACGTGTTGGGGTTACCTGTTCATGGAGAGGATATGTTGGCCGCTCGAAAGAGGGTGCTAAGGGCCAATATGGATGGGCATATACTGGACAGCGCTGATCTGATCCATCAGGCGCCAAGGGGCATTGATCCAGGTGAGCAAGGAGAAGGAAATAGGGCTAGTCTGGGTGTGCATGAACCAAGAGGCACCATTTTGGGCGAGCAAAAAGGGTCAAGCGCCCATCCAGGTGCTGATTTGCCTTATTTGGGCGAGCAGAGGAGGTCAGGTGCTAGTTTGCCCTGCTTGGGCGAGCGAAGGGATCAAGCGCCCCTTTGGGCGCTACGTTGAGTAGTATAGGCGACAAGGGAATTTGGGGTGCCACTTTGGGTGTTGATTTGAGGAGTTCAGGCAACCAAGAGGTAAGACATGCAGACTTGGGCACTAATGGGCGTGGACCTTCTGTGGCAAATGATTTAGCTCCTTCAAGTAAAACTTCCCAAAGTAAGATTTCTGGTAACTCAGGCAACTCTTCACACCCTTGCAGCAAAAAACACAAAAGCAAAGCAGTTCTTGACGATGATGGGTCCAATGTAAGTACCCTTTCTAGTTTGCTCAATATTGATGACGATATTTTGAGGATTGTTTCTACTTATCATATTCCTCCAACTGTGTTGTGCTGCCAGGCTGAGATGGGTGACCCTGTTTGCGATGACTCCTCTGGTGACATTGTCATCTATGAGGAGTTGCTTGAGGCTTGGCTTAGGTTCTCTATGTCTTCTTTGACTTGTTATATTCTACATTATTTTTCATTGACCCTAGAACGGTTGGCACCTAATGGTTGGAGAGTCCTGTTGGGCTTTCTTGCATTGTGGAGGAAGGTGCATCATGAAGATGCTTCTCCTATGGAATTCTATGTGGCCTATAACCTGAGCTAGACTCTTGCCCCTAACAGGGGGTGGTACTATTTTACCACGATGGGTGGTAAGTTACTTACGGGATTACGCTCCAATTGTCATAGTTGGAAATCTTGCTTCTTATTCGTCGACGGCGAGTGGGTCTTAGAGGCTAATAGGGCTTTGGTACCAACACAGTGGGGTGTTCCCAAAAAACCTAGTACGCCCTACACTTGTTCTTTTCTCTTTTTTTTTTATGTGTGTACTTATCATCCACTTGCAGATTCACCTATGCTCTCAAAGGACCAAGAGTGGAAGTTACAAACCATGTGGGCTTAACCTTACAAAAACTTGGGAGTTCTTTTGCCTAAAGAGGGTGGTAGGGCTTGTGGACCCTTTCCAGGGTCCTCCTTGAAAAGAAAGAGTATGTTAATTCTATTGTACTTTTTCCCCTTTACTTGGTGTTTTGCATCTAGATAACACTTTATTTTTTTTGTAGAAATAGATAGAAAGGTGATTTGGGTCCCACCTCTCTGGTATGAGCCCTCCTCCTTCCAAGGTGGCGAGGACGAGCGAAGTCTTCCAAGTGACATCTCCAATGACGCTATCCGAGGTGTGCTCTCCTCAAGCAACTCCTCCAGCGGTACCCCAGGCGCGCTCCCATCAAGTGACCTCTCCAGTGGTGCCTCCTTAGTCAAAGACTCCTTCAATTGCATCTCCTACTCCATAGTCCCCCTTGCTCGCCACACCTTCTGCCCCCATTCATCCATTCCTCCTGTGGGAACTTCTAGAAGGGCACCAATTTAGATTAGCTCTATGTTGGGTAACACATCAATTATAAAGGATCGACTTGGGAGGGTTGTGTTTCCCAATGATGTTTGTGAGATTAGTGCTCTGGGTATCGAGGGAGTCATCAGCTCTTTTTTGGAAGGCCTAGCTCAAGTAAGGGTCTGTTGTCTCCCTTTCTCCAGTCCCTTTTTAAGCTTCTAACATTCCTTTGAATTTTATCTTTCTTCAGGCTTCTACTGCATCTATGTGTTTACTTTCAAAGCCCAGCAAGCTGAAGTAGGATCATGATGTTGTGCAAAAGGACCTCCTTGTTGCTCAGGGGAAGATTGCTGAGCTTGAAGTTGTTGGTAGGACTTCTGAGACTGATCTTGTGGCGACCCGTAAGAAGGCAACTAGGCTTGAGACTGAGCTTTCGGTGACCCATGAGAGGGCGTCCGAGCTTGAGGCAGAGCTTGTGGAGGCCCGTGAGAGGGAAACTAAGCTTGATTCTGAGCTTTTGGTGACCCATGAGAGGGACGCTCTCAGGGAGGTTGAGCTCGTAGAGGCCCGTGAGAGGGCCACGCTCAATAAGGCTGACCTTGTACAGACCTGCAAGAGGGCTATGCTTAGAGAGGTTGTCGCATAGGCAGAGGTGAATGGTGCTCTGAAGAGAGCTTCTCTGGTTGAGGTGGACCTAGAGAATAGCCTCTCAGATGCTTTCATTGACGGTTATAAGGAGCTCCGGGGGAAGATTTTTGCTTCTTTCCCTGATATTGACCTTTTAGGCTTCATGCCAATTGAAGCACCTGATGATGGTGATGGAGACTCTAATGATGCTGAGGATGATGAGAAAGAGGAGGAGGACGACCATGAGAGTAGTTAGGGTGATGGGGACTTTTGATTTTTTTTTTTAGAAAGGCAGTATGTAGCCTCACTTTTGTAAAAGTGGGTTTTTTTCACTAATGCTCCTCTGAAATTGAATACAAAAATTCAAATATATTTTTGGAGTAAATCTAGAAAGTTTTATTCATTCACTACTTATGTAAAGCAATATCGGATAATAGCCCCAAAAAAGTACATTGAATAAAATCAAGTTCCCCAATTTTATTACTTTGACTCTCTCAAGGTGTCATTGGTAGTACCTCTTCAGGAGCTCAGCGTTCTATGGATGGAGTAAGACCTTCCCCTCAGAATTTTGGATCTTGTAGGTGCCCGGCCTCACTACTTCTGTTATGAGGTTGGGACCTTCCCAATTTGGTCTCAGCTTTCCTTCTCGTGAATCCTTTGTGATGCGGATCACTTTCTTGAGCACCAAGTCTCCTAGTTGGAAGGAACGAGGCTTCACCTTCGAGTTGTAGTATTTCTCCATGCGACGCTAGTACTCCGCGTTGCAAACTACAACCATCTCCCTTGCCTCCTCTCCCAAGTCGAGGTTGATATGGAGTCCTTCTTCATTGGTGATGGGGTCGTGGTGTTGGACCCTTAGAGAATGCACCCCAATCTCCACAGGGATGACTGCCTTTGTTCCAAAGGCAAAGGAGAAGGGGTTTCTCCAGTTGGAGTTCTCAGTGTGGTTCGGTAGGCCCACAGTACGCTTGGGAGTTCGTCAACTCAAAGACCATTTGCTCTTTCAAGCCTTGTCTTTAGGTTGTGTAGCATGGTTCTCACCATGACTTTTGCTTGTCCGTTTGCCTATGGGTGCGCTAGGCTGGAATGAGGCTACTTTATTTGAAGGTCGGAGCAGAAGGAGTTCAGGAGCTTGTTGTCAAACTGCTTGACATTTTTGCTAACAATGGCGTGGGGTATCCCAAAGTGACAAACTAGGTTCTTCCAGATAAAATCTTTGACGTTTGCGTCTATGATCTTTGCTAAGGGTTCAGCCTCTACTCACTTGGTGAAGTAGTCAACAACTACTACCACGAACTTGTATTGTCCTCTACTAAGAGGTAAGGGGTCTAGGATGTCGATGCCCTATTTGGAGAAAGGCTACGGACTTGTGATGACCATGAGTTCTTCTGGCGGCTGCCTGGATACAGTGGCGAAGCGTTGACACTTATCACACTTCTTGGCAAACTTCTGGGCGTCCCTCATCATGCTAGGCCAGAAGTAGCCCTGTCTAAGTGCTTTATGAGTGAAGGAGCATCCTCTAAAGTGATTTCCACACACCCCTTCATGGATCTCCTGCAGGGCATAGTCAACTTCTTCGGGCAAAAGACATCGCAGCAATGGCAAGGAGTAGCCCTTCTTGTATGATGTGTCCTGTAGGATGGTAAATTTGGAGGCTCTTATCTAGAGTTTCCTAGCTTCAAGGATCATCTGGCAACACGCCCTCTTGGAGGTATGTCCTTATCAGGGTCATCCAGCTTCATCCGATAGAAGTGTAGTTGATGTTTGTGGTCGCTACGTCTAGCCTACTCAGTTCAAACTGGTGACCAATGAATGTTGGTCCACCTGGTTGGGCTTCCAAGGATAAGGTGAGCCTAGCGAGTGCATTTGCGGCCATGTTGTCTTCTCTTAGGATGTGACAGATCTGGAAGTATTGGAACTTTGTGATCAAGTTTTTCACCATACCGAGGTACTCCTGCATTCTGGCTCTTTTTGCTTCTAACTCGCCCTTTACTTGATTAACTATCAGCTGAGAATCACTGTAAGTCGCAAGGTGCTGGGCTTCCATTTCAGTTGCCAATCTAAAGCCAAAGAGGAAGGCTTCGTACTCTACCTCGTTGTTGGAAGCAGTAAAATGGGGCTTCACTACATACTTGAGGAGAGTACCGTCGGGGCTGATCAGGATCGGGCCTGTTCCACCTCCCTTACTGGTCAAGGAGCCATCCACATAGAGCTTCCAGAGTGGTGGAAAGGAGGGCTTGAAGATCGTCATGGGAGACTGGGCACATGGGAGTGCCTGGCGCTTGAGCTGGAGGTCAGGAGGGCGCCTAGGGTGGAAATCTGGGTGCCTGGGCGCCTGGGTGTCTGTACTGGGCACCTGGGTGTCTTTTTCAAGCCTAAGATTGTTTTGTATGCCCGAGTCCGATGTATGAAGTGTGATGGGCTCATTGGTTTCCTCTATTGGTGTAAGCTCAACAATAAAATCTGTCAAGGCTTGTGCTTTGATGGCCACCCTTGGCTAGTACTGGATATCAAACTCACCTAGCTCCACTGCCCACTTAAGAAGTCTTTCGGATACATCTGACTTTTCCAAGACTCTCTTTAGAGGCTAGTCTATAATCATAGCGATGGTGTGACTCTGAAAATAATGTCGTAGGTGCCTTGCTGTCGAGATGAGAGTGAGTGCTAGCTTCTTTAGCCCCGAATATCTGATTTCTGCTCCTCAGTATGCTCTGCTCACATAGTAGATAGGCTTTTGTACTCCATCATCGTTCTTGACAAGGACGGAGCTTACTGTCGTTGGAGAAACAGAAAAGTATAGATACAAAGTTTCACCTAGAGTAAAATGTGAAAGGAGGGGAAACGTAGCCAAGTAGGCTTTGAGCCTTTGGAAGGTTTCCTCTGCATCTGGTCCCCATTCGAAGGCCTTTCGAAGAATCTTGAAGAAAGGCAGACATTTTTTCGCAGACTTAGAAATAAACCTGTTAAGTGTTGTAGTTCTCCCATTGAGGCGCAGGACCTCCTTGGTTGAGGAGGGTGACTTTATATCGAGGATGGTCTTGATCTTGTCGGGGTTCACCTTAATTCCCCTCTGATTGACCATGAAGCCTAAGAAATTTCCTGACCCTACGCTAAAGGCGCATTTCTTGGGGTTCAGCTTCATACGATGGGACTTGAGAACAATAAAAGTTTCTTGGAGGTGGTCGATGTGATCTGTCATAGCTATGCTCTTCACCAACATGTCATCCACGTAAACTTCCATTGTTCGCCTAATCTGAGACTGGAACATTTTGTTCACCAGCCGTTGATAGGTTACTTCTGCGTTCTTTAGCCCGAAGGGCATGACCCTGTAGCAGTAGATCCAATTCGGAGTGATAAATGATGTCTTCTCCTGGCCTGAGCAATTCATATCCCGCGGTGGTGTTGATGAGGAGTTCAATCCGTGGCAGTGGATAGTTGTCTTTTGGGCACGCCTTGTTGAGCTCTGTGAGGTCAACGTAGAGGCGTCACTTTCCCTTAGGTTTAGTCACCATCAACACGTTGTAGAGCCATTTAGGATATTCTACTTCTCTAACAGTCTCATTATCTATCAGCTTTCCCACCTCCTTTTTCATAACTTGGGCCTTTTGAGTGGAGGTGCCCCTTAGCTTTTGGCGAACGGGCTTGTAATAAGGGTCGACATTGAGGCAGTTTATAGCAACCTCAGGGTCAATACCCTCAAGGTTTGCATGCAACCATGCAAAAACATCCATGTTATGCGTCAAAAAATTTATAAGTTGGCAAACTAGACCTTGAGACAAGGAAGACCCAATGTATACTCTTCTATCTGGGTACTCTCCATCTAAGATCACTAGGGTGAGCTCTTCGACTGGTTCTCCTCTTTCCACGATGGCATCATCCCTCGGGTTGAGGACCTCCACTTGCAAAGCCTTGTGTTGTTTTTTGGTCTTCATAGAGGAGACGTAGCACTCTCTTGCAGCTACTTGGTCTCCTCAGACCTCTCCGACTCCATTCGGGGTTGGAAAGCGAAGAATGAGATGGTAGAGAGAGGGCACCGCTCTTAGAGTGTTGAGAGCGGGTCACCCTAGAATAATGTTGTATGCTGACATGAAGTCTATGATTAAGAAGTTGACCATGACTATAAAGCTTTGGGGCGTTGTGCCGGTAGTGACAGGTAAGGTGATGGACCCTAGGGGGTACACCTTCTCTCCTAAGTACCCAATAAGAGGTGACCTGATAGGCTGTAGTCTCTCTCTGCCCAAGTTGAACTTGTCATAAGCCTCTGCCAACAAGATATCCGCAGAGCTACCACTGTCCACGAGAATCCTTCGCACCTAAAAGTTGGCAATGGTCATGGTAAGCACCAAAGGGTCATCGTGGGGGTGCTGAATTCCTCCTAGGTCTTTGTCTAAGAAGGATATGACCTCATTGTTTCCATACTTGGGTGTCTTGGATGGGCGCAATTCGTCGAGGTGCCTCGCCTTTCTGGTGTGGGCCTTTGCAACAAAGAGTGATTCTCTTCCTCCCGTTAGTCTTCCTGAAATAGTGTGACTTTCTCCAATAGGTTGTTAATCTTCCTGGTTATAAGGAGGTGGTGGCGACTGTCCTCTACCAGCAACATACTAGCGTAGATGACCACGTTGAATAAGGTCCTCAATTTGTCTTTTGAGGTAATAGCAGTTGTTGGTGTCATGGTCATGATTGCGAGGAAAACAACAATACTTGTTTGGGTTCCTACGGTTTGGAGGAGACTTCATCCTCCCCAACCACTTTATAGCGGGATCATCCTGAATCTGAAATAGGATGTGCCTGACAGTGGCGTTGAGGGGGGTGAATGCTTGTCGGTCTCTCTGAAGAACCGGTCCAACCCGGTCTTTGGCAGGCACCCTCTCTATCCTATTGCGCTAATTGCCGCTCTCCTTCTTGTCGTCCTTATCTCTTTCTTTTCTCTTCTCGCCTGTTCGGGATGACTCGCCTCGTCTCACCCTTGTGATGTCTTCAGTGTTCATATACTTCTGGAGCTTTACCAATAGCTCCAACATGCTCTTCGGTGGGCACTTCATTACTAAGAAGAGGAAGCTTGAGGAGTAGAGGCCTCCCAAAAAAGGTGGTCATAGTTACCTTGTCATCGGGCTACTCAACTTGGAGGACCTCCTCGTTAAAACGAGTGAGGTAGCTTCTCAGGCTCTCATCTCGGCCGTGTTTTATGCTGAGTAGGTGGATGGCAGACTACTGGTGGCGCCGCCCTCCAATGAAATGTGACACGAAGGATCTGTTCAGCTCAACTCAATAAAAGAAGCAATGGAAGCTGGGGAGAGTTGGGCAAACCATTGTCAGGCGGATCCCTTCAAGACGGTTGGGAACTATGACTACCTTTTTGGGAGGCCTCCACTCCTCAAACTTCTTTTTTGGTGGGCGCTTCATTACTGAAAAGAGGAAGCTTGAGGAGCGGAGGCCTCTTAAAAAGGCAATCATAGTTACCTTGTCATCGAGCTCCTCAAATTGGAGGACTTCCTTGTTAAAACAAGTGAGGTAACTTCTTAAGCTCTCGTCTCGGTCCTACATTATACTGAGCAGGTAGGTGACAGGCTTCTGGTGATGCCGCCCTCCAATGAAATGTGACACAAAGGATCTGCTCAGCTCAGCAAAAGAGGCAATAGAAGCTGGGGAAAGCTTGGCAAACCATTCTCGAGCGAATCCCTTCAAGGTGGTTGGGAACGCCCTACACATGATTTCATTAGGGACGTTGTGGAATTGCATCAGGGTTTTGTAAGTCTCAAGGTGATCGAGTGGATCTTTGGTTCCATCAAAGGTTTTGACGGATAACATTTTGAACTTTTGAGGAAGGGGTAGTTCGCCACATCTGGTGCGAAAGGTGTGTCAGTTCGCCTAATGAGGTAGTCCATCGTCTCAGGTCCTTGTGCATTCATGGTATTGAAGATGTCACCTAGTTGATTTTGCAACTCTTTTATTTTTTTGTCTCAGTGGTTGGAAGGTCCTCTGAAATTATCGTGGAGATGGCTCTCATGCTCCATACTTTGGTTTTCACCCTCATTTTCTTGGAAATGAGGATCTCCACCATGGGGAACAGGAGCTGGAGGTCCCTCATGGTGGGCCCCCTATGTGGGGAGCCCAAGGGGACTCCCAACGATGAGGGGCCCAAGGGGGCTCCCAATGGGGCGCCCAGATGGGGAGCTCCTTGATGCCCATGGCATGGAGCTCCTATGACTTGAGGTCCTCCAGGCTGTGCTCCTCCTTGTCCAGTGAGCATGAGTTGCCGGATCTGCTGATTTTAGGCCACAAGCTGCTGCATAGTCTCCAACATCTGCTGCGTATTTGGGACAGGAGCATTTGGGACAAGATTGGTTGGTGGAGAGCAACGTCCTCCTCTCGTGGTGGATTATCCTCATGTTGATTCATTGATCTAGTGGTGATCACCATAGGTTCAATAAATAAAGTGTTTACAAGTAAGAATTTTATCGTTACCACAGACAGCGTCAAACTGATGATGCACAAATCGGCTTCCCTCACCACCTATCAAGTGATTAGTAATGAATGGTGTAATTAAAGTAGAGAGAGAAAACAAAGATTATAGTGGTTCGGCTAATGTGATCTACGTCCATTTTTGAATAATTAGAGTCGCCGAATATTTTATTATTTCAAGAGTGTAGGAAGAGCAAACAATTACAGGCTTAGAAAGGGAGAGGAGAGTTGTGCTCAATTGAGTATTATGCCCCCCCCCAAGTGTCGGTGAAACTTATAATTTATAGTCACTCCCTAAAAGATTGAGGAGACTGAATAGCAACTAAATAACTATTTTGGTGTAGTTGGTGATTTCTCCTCAATGGGCGAGGCGGTTGCAATGTTCTCCATGAGACTCGGACAAAGGATGAGGTGAGGGTTGACTCCTTCCAAAGCGGCGAGAATGAGACTCTTAGATGACCTACAACAAACTGATGATGTAGCTCCATGATGAGCTTGACTGGACTTGGACCACATTGGATTTGCTGGGTCTTTATAAGCTTAGGCTCTAAGTTAAGATTGGACATTCCACATGGATTGGGCCATTTGGGCCAGACCCATCAAAATTAAATCCTCGTATTAAGCCTAAATAACATTTTCCTAAAAAAAATTATGTTTACTTCCAAATTTGGCGCACGAATCACAATTTGCATCAATTTCCAATTTCATAACCGTAAAAGTTAGTCCAAAACCCTGTGGGAGTTATGTTATTATTTTTAAAACATATAAAGGTAAAGTACTAGATAATCAAACTACAGAGGATAAAATGGAATTGCCTTTTATCTTTCTATCTCTCGAAACGAAAGTAGAATAAAAGGGGAGACAAGTGTCTTCTTTCGACATCGAATTACATTTCAGTTTGTGGGAAAGAAACTGTCTTTTTTCTTTGCGTAAAAAAAACATCAGACAAGAGTTCCGACCAGGAAAAAAAAAATATCAGAGGAAACTGTTATTCAACCACCCAATAAACACGAAAATAAAGAATATACTTTCGTCTTAAAAAGTAATTCTACCAATAGATTTATGGAAAGATCCATGCAGCATATAAACCGAATCAATCAAAAGAACATGCTAAACGGTTACAAAATAAAATAAACCCTGCACTGTATGGCATGAAAGAATGGAGATGAAGGTTGTCTGCTATCTATTAACAGAAATGTAATCTAAAAAAGTCTGAAAATGATCAATCTGTACAGTGTTTCTAACACAATCAAGAATCACACAACTAACTATTTCTGCATTCCTATAAGAGGCCAGGTGCAATGCTATGTGAACCTAATTTATTTAACTAATTTATTGATCTAATCATTCTGAATCAATTGATTGATAGTGGGTACTGATATTTTTTTAAACTTGCTATCAATCAAATGATTGTGATAGATTAAATCAATAAATTATGCGAGCAAATTAGGTACATAATATTTGTGTTCCTATTCTTGATTCAGTAATCAGTAATTCCATAAAGAACTCAAATCTGAAAGGGGGCCAACTGAAGGAGTCTCAAGGTCTTCATAAGATTTGTCTTGTGTTGAAACCACAGAGGATATCTCGGCGGTCATCTCGGTGCTAGGTCCCGTGTCTTGTGAGTGGCTCACTATAGATTGGTTAGACGATAACTGTTCCACCTTGCACTGGTTCTCCGGGTCGAAAGTTCTGTGATTCGCTGCTAGAGCTCTTAAATTTGTTTGATCAGTACCCCTAACGACAGATCCGGTATAATTTGGGATTGAATCGATGCTGTCTCGGTTGAAGTAACCAAGATTCGGAGACTCTTGGAAGGGAAAATGGGGATATTGGAGAGCGACTTGAGGGTATAAATTAGAATTATTTTGGTAGGAAGTGTTAAAGGTGTAGTTATTGGGGGGAATGAATAAGCTCTTGTGGTCCTGTTGCATTTGTAGTTGATTGTTATCAGTGTTCATGGAAAAGTAGGAGAGGTAATTTCCATATGATGATTTCACTAGTGCAGATGTAGCTGTCCCCTTGAATTCATCTTCTCCATTCGTGAAGCTTGAACTAGGTCTGTCGTTGTTGGAGTCAGGAAGGTCCATGAGAGGTGGAAGGGAAGGACTGTGCAACAGATCATCCACAAAAAAGTTCATCCTCATTAAATCAGTTGATGGACTTCTTCTGACTGCTGTGTTCTTGTGAAAAACCCTGCAAACAACCCATTCATCCTGCAATAGCTTGGTTGATAAAAGAAGGTCACTATGTAAGATTCTGAATTGCTCTAAAATCTGACAAAAAAGCAAAATAAGGGGCGGTCCCGTGAACAAAGAAATTAAAAATGAAAAGATTTACTCGGCCAACAAAAGGGTACTCCAAAAATGAAGCTAATTAAAAGGTTTCCATAAGAAAGAAAATAGAAAAGTGAATGATTGGATTCCAGAGAAAGGGGCATACTTTGGCCGCCTTAGGGAAGTTGTAGTAAGAGAATTTGCCATCAAGTCTGTATTCGTGCATGACCCAATTGGTTTTCTCTCCTTTAGGAGCTCTTCCTTTATAGAAAACAAGGGTCTTCTTCATTCCAACAAGACAACCTTTAGACTTGTAGATTTCCTTATCTTTTCCCGTCGCCTTCCAATACCCTGCTTCCGTTGCTCGATTCGTTCTCATGCCTGTTGGGTACTTCCTATCTCTCTGGCAATAGAAGAACCATTCCTTCTCTCCCATCTTTGCTTTCTCTGCATATTTAGGCCAATAAAATTCAACACATACCTCTAATAATATACAAACTGAAATTTGGGAACATCCGAAAAATAAATCTCCAAACAAGAAAAGGACTAATTAGAACTAAATTCATTAACCATCGAGATGAGAGCTTTTACTTGGCAAATCCCATGGTTCGCACTTGTTCAGATCCACCTCTCCAATAGCGATCGCACTGAACCTGTTTGTCGTCACCTTCTCCTTAAGATAATGAGTTATGATCTCCTCATCTGTGGGATGGAATCTGAAACCCGGAGGCAAATCTATGAGGTCTTCTCCTCTCACCATTACCGAAGGCCCTTCCATCTTTCTGCAGCCTGAAACTTTAGATATCTGTACAAATACCAAACAATAACTGCAACAACCAAGGGAAGACGAGAGAGAGGAAGAGATGAAGAAGATCTATCTGCTTGATAGGCGATTTTGATGGAAGCTGTTAAGAAAGTAGAATAAAGGCGACGAACATATCTTATATAGAAAAGTGGGCTCCCGAGTTCCGACCAGGACCTAGCTATGGAGTTCCGTGTGCTCCAAGGCACTTGTTTAAGAAGCCTCGTGGGTTGTTTGCTGGCATATTTTAATCAGAGGGTATCTTGAGTGGTTTTCTTCCCTTCACATGTCAATTTTTAAAATTAGGTGAATAACCATACTTCTTTAAAAAAGAGGAATGGTTAAAAAGAGAAATAACGTGTTCATCTAAAAGTACTATCAAATTTTAGATCTCAAATGATGTGGTATATTAATAGATATCGAATAGTTGGTGAAAATATGTCGGACTCACCAATCTTGTCATTCATATTGATTGGAAATTTAAAATTTGATAAAAAATTTTATGAATGTAACAATATTGATGAAAAAAAAGATACATTATGAGGTCAGTGAGAACTAGAGAGAGACCCACACCAAATTCCGTCTACAACACGCGTCGCACATTAAAAATGCAGCAATGTTATAATGATTTAATTTAAAATTTTAATTATGTATCTAATTTAATATAATTATTAAATTAGTTATTAATTTGATGTTAGATAAAAATCATTTTCAATCTAACATTTGTACTTAATTAGATAATCTCTAAATTAGGATAAAACATTAGTTTCCTTTAAAATGAACTCTTTATTCGTTGAACGTAAATGTCAGTAACTTTATCTAATGTTTCTGAATCGATAACAAAGTCTCTGTTCAAAGCTTTGGAAACTTTCTCTTACACGGAAAAAATAATGCTTTTTTAAGTTGCCTTTCTTGAAATGTAAACTTTTTTTTTTTTTTGAAAATGAAATGTAAACTTCAAATAGGAAACGGCGCAGCTATAACTCTGTTATTGGCTGCATTTCAAAAGTCGTCTTTTTTTTGGCTGTACTCAAAAGTTGTCCTGCGGGGTAGAGTAATACATTCTTCTTCTTTTCTGCACCGGCCAATACAAGAAATATGTAAGCTATTAACACGAATAGTTGTAATATTATTTGAACTTAATTTGTGATATAATTTAATAAATTAATTCATCACAACTATTAGATTGACTGTAAATTTTACCAAATATTAAAATTTATTGTCAATTCAATGATTATAAATAATTAAGTTAACAAATTAAGTGACTAAATTATGTCCAAAAAATATTACTCTTACATGAAATGTTACGACCGATTAAGCCCTTCAGTGGTTCCAATTGAACTTTCTCGAGCTCCAGAATTATGCACTTGCTTGCGCATATTTAGAATTTTTTGTGATAAACATCGGCTCAAAGGAGGAGTTCAATTGGAAAGCTTCAAAGAAAAAAAAAAAATTTGATAAAGGAGTAAGGCTGTACCTTTCACTACCAACCAAGGAAGGCAAATCTAGTGGTGGATTCTTTAAGTCGTAAATCATCGGAATTGTTAGCTTTTGTGTATTGTGCACGTGTTAACACATCGACTGAAATGAGATCCTTGGGTGTGGAGCACGATTTGATTGAAGTTGACACATTGCTAGTTCAATTCAAGGTTAGACCAGTGTTGATTATTGTCCGAATTTGATATTAAAAATTTAAGTACAAGTATACACGATCAATAAGTAATATAGTGATAAGTAGAGTATCGTTTTTACGAAGAATTATTGCTAACAAATTTCAAGTACTAACTTTATGTCAATTCAATTTTATTTAAACAACTGGAATTGAACTATGAATTTACTAATTTAAAACTAAACGTATACTTAATAATCAAGGGTTGAATTTTTCAGGTAAAAGAACTTAAGATTACAACTTTTCCTTATATTTCGTATAAATCTTTCTAACTCTCTTTCCAGTTAATTGATCAAAATAAGTTGTTATCTGAGAATTCAAAATTATTTATCAAATTTCTTTCGATAGTTAGATAAAATTATTTATCTCAATTAAATTACTATATTTTTATGCAAAATAAGTTGGAATAGATTCATTAAGTTCAAACTCTCATAAAAATTACACACGGCATATAGGTATATTCCTATCCTATACACAAACTTAGTTATTCAATCCTAAGAAAAATTAATCAGACGCATACCATCATATTCAGATCTAAACCTAGAATTCATCTCTCAATTCCATCTAGGTTAACAAACTAATTGTTGGCCACACAATCATACATCAATCACAAAATATGACAAACAACTCATCTAAGATCAATAAGAACTAGAAACAAGAATAGATTAATTTAACTAAACATAAGTTCCGTTGCAATCTTAATAAAAATTTAGTTCATAATGTAATTGAAAAATATTATTCTAAAATTAAACAACATCTTAGGAAATCAAGAAATAAAAGTAAGAGAAAAAAATGAAAACTTAGGTGCAATCTTCAATCCTTCTCTAGCCTTCAAGATTAATCTTCTTCGTGTCGATTCCTTCAATTATTGTCTTCAATTTTCTTCCAATTTTTTGGCTTTTTCAGATGTTTTCTACCCCAAAAGTCATTATATATCATCCCCACACAAACCCTAGCATATATGTAACTTTAGAGTCTAATTTTGGGTCAAAAATAAGTCAAAATTAGTGTCACGGACCAGTACAAGCACAACTGCGCCAAAAATCAGTTCAGGGGCGTTAAATGGACAGAATGTTGGCGCATGCCCCCCCCCCCAAATTAAGTCTAAAATTCCCTTGTTGCTTCCTCTTCAAAAATCTAATATTTTGGCTCTAAATTGACCTTGTTTCCTCCCAAATGATCATGATTCCTTCCAAATGATCATCCCTACAAAACAACATCAAAACACACAAAATAAATAAAAATGAACATAAAATAATTGAAAACTTGTAATTTCATCAAACCAAAAATACTCAATTCGTAAGTATAAAACCCACTCATCACTGATAGATCGTATTCGAGATGCACAGACTCAAGATTTCTATTTGCCAAAGGTAAATAAAGAAGTTAAAGATGGACTCCAAATTGACTTTTTGATGCTAGAAGATGCCACATTATTACTTGGAACACACCTTTGTGTAACTGATGACCCGCTACTCAAACAAGAGATATTAAAGGAGGCACATAATTCTATCTATGCCATACATCCAGGTAGCACTAAAATGTACCAAGATTTGCGGGAATACTATTGGTCAATGGACATGAAACATGAGATAGCTGAATATGTAGTTAAGTTAAGTTAAGGCAGAACATCAATGTCCCGTTAGTTTGCTTCAACCACTGCCAATTCTGGAATAGAAATGGGAGCATATCATAATGGATTTCATACTAGGTTTACCCCGTACTCTAAAGGATCATGACTTAGTTTGGGTAATTGTTGACTGTTTAACAAAGTCTGTCAATTTCCTTGCAGTTAAGACAAATTTCTTGTTGGATAGGTATGCCTAATTGTACGTAAATGAGATTGTACGTTTGCATGGAGCACCAGTATCCCTGATTGCAGATAGAAATCCAAGATTCACTTCTCAATTCTGGCCAAGTTTACAATAGGCTATGGGTACTATGTTAAAATTTAGCTCAATTTTCCATCCTCAAACGGATGGACAGTCGAAACGTGTTATCCAAATCCTAGAGGATATGTTGTTTGATGGAATTCAAGGGTAGTTGAGATGATCATCTCTCATTGATTGAGGTTGCCTATAATAATAGTTATCAGTTAAGCATCGAAAATGGCTCCATACGAAGCTCTATATGGTAGGCATTGTAGAACGCTGGTGTTTTGGACTGATGCAGGGGAAATAAAGATATTGGTTCTCGAATTGGTGCAAATGAATGTAGACAAGGTAAAGGTGATTTAGGAGAGACTAAAAACCGCTGAAAGCCAGTAGTAAAGTTATGCGGATAATCAAAGAAAGAATTTGAAATTTTTAGTTGATGACCAAGTTTTTTTATGAGTTTCACCATGGAAGGGGGTTATGAGGTTTGATAGAAAGAAGAAACTGAGTCCAAATATATTGGACCATTTGAGATACTTGAACACATTGGGATTGTTGTGTATCATCTAGCGCTACCATCAGACTTATATTAGTTGCATGATGTTTTTCATGTGTAGATGTTTCACAAGTACATATCTGATCCTTCTCACATTTTGTCAATGGAATTCATAGAGCTAAAGGACAATTTAACCTATGTTGAGGAGCCAATAGCAATTTTGGATCATAGAGAACAAGTTTTACGAACAAAAACCATTCCATTGGTGAAGATGTTGTGGCAAAGCTAGGCGGTAGAGGAAGTAACTTGGCAAAGCGAAGAGCTTGTATTTAAGAGGAGAAGAGTTGTGAGACCTGAGAATGCATATTAGATATTTCATATTGTGTCAGGGGTTTACACGCAAATGTGGACTTTAGTTCTGTGATCTAAAAAAATAATAATAATAATGTATAAATCTTGATAATAATTTTTTGATTTTAATTTCAGAATCAGAGAAAACATGTATATTGAGATGGGTTAGCTTAAGAAAAATCAAATATGTTACTATAATTAAAAATTGGTGGGCTTATATATATAATAATGTGTATAAATATAAATATATTTGTAATTATGGCCACATACATATTTATATATATAATTTGCATGTGTGACAATAAGAACTGGGTGGATGTGAAGTGTGAGCCCACTTGTCCAACCCAAATGGGTTCTAGGGGGGAAACTGGTGAGGCATTTGGTAGTGGAGACTCCACTATTGCTTGTCTTTTCTCTTGGCTTTGAAAAAAATTGAAGAAGGGTAGGAGCTTGAGGAGCTCTCCAAATTTCAGCGGAACTCTTTTAGGGTTGGTGAAGGGGTTGCTCAATTAAGGTAAGATCATCTTATCTAATCTCTTCTACCCTTCATGATCTTCTCTAGTGTTAGCTAAAGATAAGTATTTTCATGGATTTGGATGGTTTTTGGGTAGAGTTGAGTTCAAGAACATTAAGCTTGAATCACTTGAAAGGTTCAACGGAATTCCGACAAGGGAGGATCTTGTGGGTAGCCTCTAAAGTTTTCAATTCTTTAAACCCCAATTTATGTGTCTTGAATCTCTAGATGTTAGGTTGAGATTGGTGTTAAGGGTAATAGGAGTTGAGTGTGAAGGAAGAGAAAAAGAAAAGTGTTAAACATAACTTTTATAGTTTTGGTACAACCATAGCTGTACCAACAAGAGATTGTTATATTGTGTTCTACCGATAGAACCTATGGTTACAATGTACTTGTAGGACTTGTACTAGTACAACAAACAATTTTTTTATTTTTTTGCGCAGACCGTCAATTTCCTAATCGCTTAATCCGTAGGCTTCTCAAAACATTCTAATGGGCTAAAACTAATCCTAAAAAAGTTTAGCTTGAATTCAACTATGTGAATTACGTTTAAATATGAATATAGTGTTCCAGGGTTAACAAGGAAGAACCTAAATGCAAAAGGAAAACGCTAAGTGAGGGAAATTGCAAATTCATTAACCCAAGTATGTGAGGATAAATATATATACAAATGAGCATTTAGAATCCAATCAGTGGCAGATTCGATATAGCCTTAGTGACAACTAGGAGATGACCTTGGTGGCAGACTCGATATAGCCGTAGTGGCTAATGTTGTATAACCTTAGTGGAAAAATTTTGAAGTGCCTTTGGTGGTAATTATATATTAATATTCATGTAAGGTGTCTAAGCATGAAAGATGATGTTTCTGGGATTTCATTTTCTTTTTATATGTGAACCAGAATATAACTGTTGTAAGAGTAATGTTATTTCCTACATTTCCGTTGTATAATCATTGAGCTCTCTAATGCTCACTCTTTGTAGTTTCCCTATTCCTTAGGTACCCCATGCTCGGAAGAAGTCCACTGTTGAGTCTATGAGGTTAAGAGAGAGTTAACTTGGGAGTCTTTTTTCTATTACAATAAGCTAACAATGGGATCTTGTAAATATATGACACAATAAATAATTTGTGGTATGTAAAGTATCAAGCCTACCAATGAGTGTGACTCTTCTAAATTTGCCTAGGACTTTAACCTATGCTAGACGTACTAGCTGGTAATCTTTTTGTAAGTGAATGGGTGAATTTTTTCTTTTATAATTTCCAGGACTTTGTTTGAATTATTATTTTGAGTAAAAGAGATGTTGAAAGTGATGGGTTCCAGCATTGGGGTGTTACAATTCCCCTATGTGTTAGCCTATGGAATGAAAGCATTCATCCCCCTAGAAATTGGACTCCCCATTCTTAGGTCCGAACTCATAGAGACTAGAGGGAACGATGTAACTGATCGTCAAGGATTTGGACCTATCGGAGGAAAGAATGGAGTTAGCAGCCATAATGGTGCCATCCTATCAACAATAGGTTGTCCAAGCACATGATAGAAAGTCCAACCAATGGGATTTCTGGTTAGGGACCTAGTCTTACGAAAGGTCACGTGATCTACAAAGGACCTCACCAAGGGGAAGCTCAAAGCCAATTGGGAAGGGCCGTATAGGATAATGTTGATTGGAAGGACTGGATCCTATAAGCTTGAAACACTCAAATAGAAAGTTGATTCCAAGGTCATGGAATGCGGCAAATCTTTGAAAGTATTACTTCTGAAGTTCCTTCAGAACCACAAGTGAAATTGATTGAAGTACCTTTAATCAGTAAGTTGGAATGCCTCCAGCTGTACTTCTAATATGAGACTGACCCTAAGGGAAATGAAGAGCCACTATATCTCATATCTGCTCCCATTCCCCAAAGACTTAAGAAACTTGAAAAATTAAACAATCATACTGATATTTACAAACTTTTTGGGCAAGTAAAGATCAAAATTCCACTTTTAGATGCCTCAAATAGGTCTATTCTTAAGTCAGGACTTATGCACTGTCAAGAAAAACCATAATATTCAAAAGAAAGTTTTTCTATCTGAACATTCTAATGCCATAATTTAGCACAAATCCTATCTCAAATAAAAGGATCTCGAATGTCCTAAAATTTCGTGTGTCATCGAGAACTTCAAGATTGAACAAAATTTACTTGATCTTGGAGTCAGTGTGAACTTGCTGCCCTACTCAATCTACCATTAATTACGGCTAGACGAGCTCAGGCCTATGGGTTTCATATTTTAGTTGGCAGATAGATCTATCAAGGTTCCTATGGGGATAGTTAAGAATGCCCTTGTTCAAGTGGGCAAGTTCTATTTCCTGGTAGATTTATAGTGTTGGATACCCAACCGGTTGAACATTCGGAGAATCAAATTCATGTCTTTCTTGGTCGACCCTTCTTGCTAATTCGAATGCCTTAATCAATTATAGGGATGGTGTTATAAAATTATTCTTTGGGAATATAACCCTCGAGTTAAATACCTTTAATATTGCAAAACAATTGGGAGAAAAGGATGAAATGAGGGAGGTGACTCCAATTGAGTGCTTGGCACAAGACCATTTGAATATGGTGTTGTATGGGGATTTGTTGCAAACTTCTTTGGTCAAGTCTATAACTATTGAATTAGAGTCCTTGATGGAGGAGGACTATTTGAGTTTAGCTGAGGAATTAGAACCTTACCGGTCAGTGTTGTCAAGCCATGGGTGCCTAAATTTGAGAAGTCATTTTGATGCTTAAGTTAGTTAGAACTATAGAAGTAAGTAAACAAATTTTGTTGGGACAAGAGTGCGTACCTTGCACTTAATTTTTCCCCAATTTTATAGTGGTTTGTTCCCTCTTCTAGGATTTCATAATTGGTGAAACAATGTGGCACACCCATTTTTTAGTCAAATCTTTTGTAATTTGTGTTGGAGCCTCTTCAAACTTCCTTTTCAGCTCGCTTATTATTTAGGCCATGTTTATAATATTCACCTATGACATAGGCAAGTTCGTTATTGATTTTGCACAGCCCTGATTTTTCAGAATAGCCTAATTGTCTGTTGGTTCGATCCTATCGTTAGGGAAGTTAGTGTCTTATTATCTCCAACACTCATTCTTGTTTGGTTCAGCCCATTACTCGGTACTCTTGTTGACTGACAACTTCATAATTTTTTACACTGTGGTTCGGTGGTTGATCGTTATGCTAGTCTAGCTAGGTTCGTTCCTGAGAGGAGCAACGGACGCTATCAGATGCCTCATGATTCCACTAGTGAAAATCTATCGAGGTAGTCTCTGGGTACTCTCATTTGCTTCCAATCTTTTTTTAAATTGCAAAAAAATAAATAAATAAATAAATAAACATTATCATTTTCTTATGTAGTTCCTAAACTTGTTAGGTTGGCCGAAACATGGCTTGGTAAACTGAACCATTGCTCGAGCAGATTTCTCTTTGTCACGTGTTTATCGGCACATTCCTTTTTGCCACATGTAAATGTCACATGTATTCATTAAATGGTCAAATCATTTGCAGTCATTCTGCGTCCTCCATATATTAATGAAATTTTCAGCAAGCGTGTGCACACCTATTGAAACATTGCCACAAAACAGCTTGTAGGACACACAAGTTGATTTTATAAAAAAAAAAAAATTGACAAAGTGATAAGTGACAGTCTTTTATTGAAATTGTACAAATTTTTATGGATGCTATATACACCAAAAAATTTCTGGTGGGTTAAGCCGCATTGCTCTGCTTCCAACTGAAAACGCCACAAGAACTTGAGGCATGTTTGCCTTCACAAATAACGCGAAGACATGTAACAAATGTAAAACATCCAGTCCGGGCAAAGGAAATAGCAACGACAACAACCATTTTATACTATTTTGAACCACAAAACATTTCTAACCAAAAAAAAAAAACTACTTCTGACCAAAAAAAAAAAGAAAAGAAAACACAAAATATTTCACTCTTTACAGCCCAGGTCTGTGAGTGATACAACTGATGAATAAGTAATTTGGAAAGTTTTGGAGAATAACGAAAAATGGTGTATATTCATATCATTAATTGAGAGAGAGAAAAACTTATTAGTCTTAAAAGCATCCCTTATATTTCGGCAACAACATGAATCAATTCGCCCTAATTATAGGTTTCTTAACCAAATTATCCCTTACTGTAAGATAATTCCTTAATACTTCAATGGTAAATACCGGTGTTGACACCCTGTTACAAAAATAAATAAATCAATACCGGTCTTGATAAATAGCAAAAAAATACCAGTTTTGATATTGCAGACATTATGTTTCGAGTTCTCGTACATATTTATTAGTTATTGCCCATGTCTAAAAGTACAACGTAAAAAAAAAAAAAAATGCAGTTGAAACCAATCTTCCCAAACTTTACAACCAATTCTTCTCTATTCCATGTTATCAGTTCACCTTCATTGGCCAAGAACTCCTCCATCCATCCCCTCCCAATAGGTCGTTCTACCTAGTCTTGAACTCTCCTAGATTCGAAAGAGCAAAAACCGAGCAAAAAATCATTCAGTAGAGAAAAATTAGAGCAGCTCAATACACGGAAGCTTCATTTAAATATTGTGCACAGAACAAACCTTAAATCACCACATGAAGTAATAACTAATCTGCCTTGAACAACACTGGACAGAATCGCTAGTAACGTCTAAAACCCACACAATTCCTTTAGACTTAGCCAATTGTACCTGAAGGAACTATGCAACAAACAAATAAAACCGCAAGCAATTCCTGGTGCCTAAATGTTCTATATAACACCCAAAAAAAAAAAAATCACCAATTTCAATAACTGAAAAAAAAAATAGACAATTTGACAAAAAGTTAAGTCCACACAATATTTTGATTATGCCAAATTGCTAAGAATTATTTTTCTAGATTCTACAGTAACAATGCTAATATAGAATAAAGACTATTAGTGTGTTGAAAGAAAAAATGAAAAGCCACACGACTTCCATCTTTATCTCTTTCGAAGAGAAAAAAGCAGCCTAACAACACAATATTCAGGAATCCTATGACCAACCTTCCAAAGCTCGACAGTTTGTCACCAAGGAAAAAAAACAAATAGTTATGAAATATGAATTTATAACAAAAAAAAGGAGAAAAAATATAAAGTGCTCATCATACTTGAGTGAAAATTCCTGCCATTAAGTGGTTTATAAACAAAGCCCCCCTATAAAGCATTTTTCGCAAGAAAATGAAAAGAGGTCAAAAGTTACTGTTCATACAATTCATCAAAAGCCTTGAAATGGACTGATATAAGTTCAACAATAGGCTTCTTGTGAAACCTTTTCAAATAAAGTGCCCAACATTTTCATGATGCAGTCATTATCCAACTAAAACACCATATATTCCAAAAGGTACCAATTTAGAGCTAAATAAGTCAGCAAAAGAGGAGAAATCGAGCCATAAAATATATCTAGATGACTATTTGTAACACCTCAAAATCCACCTTTGAAGACATTACTATCTATGTCATTCATATAATCAGAGCAACTAATGAAAATATATAAAACATGTCAGTATCCTATTACGAATTAACAATTGAGAAAAAGAACTGACTAATCAGTAGAGTTAATCTCACCACGATCAAATATTTTGACTCAAATCCTATAACTCATTTAACGTTGTGCTCAAACGCACTTTGTAACACCTCAAAATCCACCTTTGAAGACATTACTATCTATGTCATTCATATAATCAGAGCAACTAATGAAAATATATAAAATAGGTCAGTATCCTATTACAAAATACCATATATATAACTTTTGAAACAAAACAGTGACAGTTCATCAAATCTAAAGTTTATGTTGCAACAATAAATTAAATGAAGAAGAAAAATCAACTTTTAGACAACAAACCATTATCAACACTGTATCTCATGTATAGAGTAAGAATTCACATGAATACACACATTGAGAATATCCTTACTTACTCACACACACACACACCTAATTCTTGCAAGGATACAAAAACTTTAGGAAGGACGTATACCAACGTATCGACAGTGACGAATCCAATCCAAGAATAGTATACTAGCCCTCGGCCTCAATACGTGTGAGCGAATTGTAGTTTGGTCCTCGCAAGGCACCAACCCCACTATGAGTGATAGGGAACCTTCAAACTCAGTCGAAGTAAGAAACGCATCTACCTATTCTACGATAAGTGGTCAACAGTCACCCATGTTCATCAAAACATCTACACAAGAGATACAATACCAAACCAGTTCACCAAATCATAGATAAACCAAGAACAATAATTTCACAGGTATTTTTTCCAACATAACTCATGAAAATATGCAAGAGATCATTAAGAAATATAATTTTATTGTTCCAACAAAAAACTAAAGTTTTTAAATAAAAAATAATGGAATATAAAGATTAAAATCTATATTTCTTGAAAACTAGAATTTTAATAACAAGAACAAGAATCTTCATGGCTATCAAACGATAACGTTATTCAAGACATGGTATGACTTACAAGAAAACCAAGAAACAATGATTTCATAACATATATATATATATATATATATATATATATATATATATATATATGATTTAGAATTGAAAAATACATATATATAAACCCTAGCCTCAATGAACAAGTTTAGAAAGAAACACCTACCTTTATTCTTGAATCTTGATCCTAATATGTTTCTTTGTGATTATCTTGCATTAATCCTTCAAGATTCAGACCATTCTTCCTCATTTTATTCTCCTCAAAATTTTTTAGGCTTATTGGAGTTGGAAAGATAGGTAAAGACAATCTAGATCACAACCCTAAGGTATTTATAGGCTAAAAAATAGAGAATTCTCGTATGGACACGGGTAACAATTTTCCCCTGACTTCTAGATCAATTTGAACCTAGTTAGAAGCTGATTTATGAAATTTTTATTAAACACACTTTTGTAGCCCTTGAAATCTAGTTTTTACTGTAAAAATTTCAGTGAAATATCACATTAACGTAAAAATTTATAGCGAAAATACTAAGGTTATGTTAAATTCTTTTCTACCCAAACCCTCTCCATAGGTTTTAACTTTAGAATACTTCTAAACTTCTAATACAACTCATATAACATCTTCTAATGTTTTTCGACCTTCCGGATTCAATAGAATCTTGTTTTGATCTAAAAATATTTATAAAATTATTTTTCCACCCTTTTCAAATTTAAACATCTCTAAAAGTCAATTTTTTCCGAAAGTTAATTACTCTTGAAACTTAAACTTCATAATCAATATTTTAAAAATTATTTTAAGTTTCTACCATCATTTTATTCTTCTTATAAGAACTCTTAAGATAATATTATATTTATTTAATTTTAATACGAAGTCTTACACACTTAAACTGTAGATATTTATTAAACACCCAATTATAAATGAAAAATATATATTCAAATTAAATGAATTAATTTTGAAAGATTTAAATCCACTTCAATTGCAGTGATTCCAAGAATTACTTGTACCAAATCTTAGTTGTCTAAAGGTATGTAAGAAGATATACATATTGATAGTGCTTTCGACTTTAATCCATCAATTAACCCAAATAACTCAATCATTGAAAAACCCTAACTTGAGTCAAAATCCCTATTTCACGAATGAGATTCCCTCGTCCGATCAAACAGGAGTAGATTACCCACTCATGATGGAATTTAAAAGCAAAGAAATTAAAGAAAGCATCATTGTAAATGAAAGCAAGAAAACTTGAATTAAAATTGCAAGAATTGAAATTACAAGAAAAGTAAATACCTTGTATTGAAACGCAGTGAATGTAAATCATTCACAAGAACAAACCGAAAGTAATTGCGTTGTGAGAATCAAATGATCGTTGAGCTTCGTCGTCGCCTATTGTTGCCATTGCCAGAAAGGAGAATAAATTTGATCATAAATATACACCAATAAAGAAAGTCTGATTCAACTCAATAAAAAGATTCACTTCAATTAAAAAAAGTTTGAATCAACAAATTTGTATAGTTGTAACAAATATGAAAATTAAAAAGAGTAATTTTAATACTAGTTACCGGGTAAAGGAGGAAAACAATTAGCCCAAATCCAGAAGCTATTGAATATGAAAACAACTATATAATTAAGTAAATAATTATTATCAAACACAACACATTCCATCAAACAAATATTAATAAAAAGTTCAATTTTGAAGTCAAAAATTCCAAAACCATCATGGTTTAGAGTGTAATGTAACACAAATAATAAAATAAAAAGTTCAATGATTTGATTGGAGTAAAGAAAGACACTTACTCAGTGACAAATCCAAAGATCTTATATGATTTCACATTTAGCAAGAACAAAGAGCACACTACAAGAAAAAAAAACCAACAATAAATTGAGGCAGTGTATTTTCAAAAAGAAGAGCAACAAATTGAAGAATTAAGGGATACATACGACTAATTGAATAACCCTAAAAAGTGCAAAAATGGATTAGAGTTTAGGGGTAATAGTGTTCGTTAATTGAATTAAAAAAATTAATTTGATTTATATTGTGAGTAATGTTTAATTTGTATATCTTGTAAGGTTTCATATGTAAATATTACAAATTTGAAGGATGAAAGTGCGAAAGACGAACCAAGATGGGAGGAAAAAGCAATTTTGGTAGTAACCCTCACCATCCGGATGGTGAACCACCATCCCAATGCCAACAAGTCAACTAAGTTAGCAAAAGAGGCTTCACCCACAAAATCCAGTAGAGTAGCACTGTATGGGTGGTGGTGGTGGCGTCCGGATAATGGCTAAACCACCTTAAGCCTTCATCTCCTCCTATTGGTCCAAAAGTGTAACAATGGAAGTTGATTAGCTGCCCTGTGTGTCTGCCACCTCTAAACCCCTTCCTAGAGCCCATAAATAGCCTAGTTCAACCATTTTGAAGGAGAACTTTGCCAGAGAAGAATGCCTGAGCCAGAGAAGAAGGAACCCTACCCTAAACACTTCTAAGTCATAATTTCTCTTCTAAATTTCTTTTACATCTTTTTTACTTTGATGGTTGAACGTCTCTCACTTTTTTGCCCTAGCCGGTAATAATAGTGAGGGTGTTTCAAGTATTCATTTGGGAAGGATCTCTTGCATTGATTTTTGTATTTGTGTTACGTTATAGTGAGATTATCACCATTCTTGCTCGTTTATAGCAATGAAGTGTGAATAGTCCAATTATACTATTTAGTGAAGGGTGAAGACATGTGTAATATTTTTTGTGTTATGGTCATGTTGATGTTTTACCTACTTTAATGTTTATACCTCCCTTAACTGATGGGTGGTTCTTATTATTTTCCTTTGGTGTCATATTACTATATGCTTATGGTTACGAATATCGATATAAACTTATTGTTATATACTAGTTCATATTTCTTTTATTATGTGCGTCATGTATAGTCCAATGATGCATATAGTTGAGTTTAATATTCGGGAGATTGGTTATTGACAGGTTGAATCTCGCCATAACCAACACTTTTGATTCAATGCATAAACTGGAACTCCATCTTCATTAAATCATCAATCTGCCAATTGAATAGCTAAAGTAAACATTTTAAATGGTTCAGCTTCGGGTTAACTAGGGTTATTTGATTGTTGTATGGTGTATAGACCTTGCGGTTAACCTTATCAGTTGTTGCGATATGGTTCAGTTTATACATCAAACCTACTGAATAACTTTTCAGTAATATAGAAGTTAATTATTGTAACGTGACATTTATAGTTATTGTAACGTGACATTTTCATAATTAAGCAATAAAATGCATATTGGATCCCTGAACTAAAAAGTAGCTCTTTAATTATTGCTATCAAGAGTTTAGTTTAAGTATTTGTTTATCAGTTCTAATTTTACACCACAAGCTATTGTAAAGCACACTACGCGCATGACAATCTTACATTTTCTATTTTTAATTCTAATAGATAGCTCCCTATGTGTTCAACCTCGGACCTAGCCAAGTAATACTACAATTTGACCACTTATACTTGAGTATATGATTTAAATTAGGTCACTAATCCAATAATGATTCAATTTTCACATTCTGATGGGTGCCTTACGCACATAATGCATATAGAAAAAAAAACACACAAGTAAAACACATAGACAAAAACGCACACCACAAAAAAGCACACATAACATATACAGGAAAATGAAGAGACAGAGGGGGAGAGGGAGAGAAATAGAGCACACACACAAACACACACACTTAACACAAATTTTAAGATAGAGAGAGAGAGAACACACACACACATAGACACTAAACACAAACCGTAAGGAAGAATGAGAGAAAGGGAGAGAAAGAGAGAGCGAGAAGGAGAAGGAGAAAAGACACACACACAATGCACACATAAACATACACACACACACGAGAATGAGTAATATCATTCAAAAGCCATAAATGTTATATAAGCACAAAGATATACACATACAAACGAGAATTGAAATTTCACATCTATTCAAAATTAGCAGGGTGGTAGATAAGTGGTAATAGAACTATAAAGGGAAATGTTTGTAATTGTAAGACCCTTAATGTTTGTCATGTATAGCAAGATTCTGAGACAGATATGCAATATTATAGATTAAATAACTCAAAATTAAGAAATTTATCATGGGAATAGTCATTGAGGAGTGGAGGACGAAGTTGAGCTTTTGGTTGGTGTCGAGGTGAGCAGAACTACAAACAATGCAAGATTAACTCAATATGTACTGCACGGGATAATTCTTGCAATAGTTTGAGATAACAACCTTCAACCTGGTGAACCTGCAACAGTCAGGGTCATAAAAAGGGGGCCAAGTGAACACCCGGCTTATCCCCTCCGAAACTTAAGTTAGTCTCAAGATTCGAGGTTCAAACTCAATGAATAATCTTTTTCTGGTTCAATTTTACATACCTTTGCTCACTTTTCTAAGGAGTATTTATACCTGGATTAGCAATGATTGCCAAAGACCTCAAGTCCCATCTGGACATTTAATGTCTAACATGCCACTTCTCGCGCAATAAGTGTTCTCCACTCAAGTCTTCTCCTACTCAATGCTAGGATTGACAGGATGAATGCTCGGTGTCATGTCGAGCATTTATGTCCTCTCAAGTATCCATATCCCCCAGATCGGCGTTTGACTCATGATTGGGCATTGAATACTCAGGGGAACAGTTCTTCAGGGGGTAGCCGAACATATGTATTCGGCATAGTAGCCATCAACTCCTAGCCATCATGAAGGTAGGCCTAGACTCTTAGAGTGCAGGTGTTCGCAGGTGCTCATTAATAGCCTTGTCACCATCACTCATTCTACCATAAATGAGCGGTCACCTTATATTAAATACGGTGTCAGCCGTCGTATTCAGCTCCCCCGAGACACTATATCTCGGCTTACTTCCTCGGCGCCTTTTGGACATCACAACAGCTTCCTTTTTTCACGTGTCAGTCTAGGGGCTGCAAAGCCACCTAGAGTCCCGCCAACTGCCCCCTAGCCCCCATTCTTTTTTGCAGCGTGGAACAAGTGGCGTAAAGAGATTGGAGGCTTAGTAAACACGCCTCATTAATAGCGACGGTTACTTTGCATGTCTGGCGCCGCCCTTTTCAAATCCCCTAATGATGGCTCAACTTTTCAATTCCTGCCCCTTGTAAAACAATATTAATAGGAGGTGCTTATGTCTTCTCAAAACTTTTGCATCCTCAGCTTTCCTTCAGCAATCAGCCCCCGAGCACTCCTCTATTCTCCTTCGAGTTCCCACCGTTCTTCTCCGAGTTCCCTCTTCGAAGACCACCTTCCTGTAAGTATTTTCTCTTGAGCTTCTTTCTCATTTCTCCTATATTTCTTCCTTTTAGAACCCACCAATGGCTAGAACCAGTAGGACTAGGAGGGAGGTGCCTATCAGGGCTAGGGCAAATCCCAAACTAAGGAGAACCTAAGTAACTAATGAGAACATTCACGCCTTTAGGGCTAAATATAACATCCCTGAGCCTGTCTCCACCTTCCCTTTTAACCCCACCCATTATAGGAGGGATATGAAAAGTGTAGACATGATGCTTTTTTGGACCAAGGCCATTATGGAAGGGGGGGTTAACCTTCCCTTTCCACTTCCTATTACTGAAGATGCTGATGCAACTGAAGCTCTTCCCCCTTCAATGCGGGGTTAATTTCTTTAGGATTGTGATGGGCGTAGTCGCCTTGAATGCTCAACTGGGGACAGACTTAGGGGTAGATGAGATTTTGTTCTGCTATGACCTAAGGCTAGTCACCAGGGGGAGATATTACCTCCAGGCCCGGGATACCTCAATGTATTTGGTAACCCACATGTCCGACTCAGACAAGGGATACGTAGATGATCTGATCATGCTTAGTGGCAGTTGGGAGAAGGGATAGGGGCCCGAGTATGTCGGATTGTACTACCCCAAAGTACCGAGAGATGAAGGTATGTTTTCCCCTTCTCGACTTGTTTTGATCTCATTATCATCGATACTAATCTCAGCTATTTCATTTTTGTAGAAGGATACTACCGGGACACTGCCTAACCCTTGAGGTCTCAAGTCAGATTCACTGATCTCTTGAGAGTTTGGTCTCACAACCCCGTTGAGCAAGAGGCGCATACCTTGCTCAGCTACATGCTGACTTATAACAGGTTCTCCCAGATACCCCCATCATTCAGTCCCACTTTTTGGGAAGATCACTCTTCATCAGAAGAGGAAGAGTCTGAGGAATATTTAGAGCATGCTCCTGTCGAACCTCCTGCCCTTTCTCAAGAAATGTTCAATCCTCCCCCAATCATTGCCACAACAATGGAGGCCACGGCGGAGGTGAGGAGAGCTAGGCTTATCGGACTGGCTCGGCCTTATGGCATAGCTCCTATCATTCCACCGCCGGCCTTTCCTCGGCGACAACCACCTTCGTCGTCGTCGTGTCCTCAGAACTCCAAGGATCCGGTTGTAATGCCGAGGCAAAGGGCCCAGCCTCAACAAGTCCTCCTCCAAAGATCGGTAGAAGGAGCGACACGCCTGGGAGTTTGAGGAGTCAAAAGAGCGCTGAGTTAAGCACCGTCACCACGCCTTAGGCCTAGCCATCTCCGTTGAATGGGGCCCCCGAGCGGAGACCAGAAGGGGTTGCCCTATCTTGGAAGCAAACTCTATTCTTCAGTCCCCCAAAGTGGCACTTGCCTTTGCGAGGACCTTCCAATTCAATGCCAATATGGCCGTGTACAAACGCTATACGAACAACCGGCTCTTGATGAACGCCATTCAAAGAAACTTGGTGGTAAGTGCGACACTTTCCTGAGTGCTCCCAGCCACGTCATGCCATTTCTGACAATGGTTTCTCTTTTAAGGCCAGCCAGCAGGTGGGGGCCATCATTGAGCATTTTTGGGAACACAAGCAGGCGGCGAGGGACGTCGAGTGAGCAGCAACTACTAAAGATGAACACATTCTCTAGGTAGAGAAGACCCTCAATGACCAGACCCGGCATATCGTCGAGCTCATCTGTCAACGCGACGTCCTTAATGCCAAGCTAGAAAAGGCGAAGGTGGGTGAAGCTGTGGTGATTAAGAAGGCTGAAGAGTATGAGCTTTGAGTCTCCTCTACCAAGGTCAAGTTGCAAGAGTCCAAGTCTTTCATTAATGAACTTACTACCAAGGTGGACTCCCTGATAACTGAGAAGGCGGGGGGAGTAGGAAAGGTTGCAGTCAGAATGCCAAAGGGTGTGGTTGGCCACCAAAGACCAGATGGTTCCCGCCTTTGAGGAAGCCAAGAAAAAGGCTTTCAAAGAAGGTTGGGACACTGCCCTTTGTGCCTGCCACGTTGAGGCCAGCTCGGACTTGCTTGCCATGCATAGCCTTCGAGGGGAGATTGATAATGAAGTTTTGGAGGAACAAGTCCAAGCTGACCCAAGCGAGCAAGTTCAGGCTGTAGAGGGGGCCAGGGCTGAGGGTGAGAATGAACCCATCACCCTTAGAGACGGTTCTGACCAACCTTCTCCTACTCTTTCGTCTTTTTCACCCGTCGAACAAGCAGATGACCTTCCTCCTCCTCCACCCCCTCCTTATTGGAGTACACGATACTAAACCTGGTGAGATACTAGGGGTTGGAGAGGAGTTACAAAGGCGACATGGTGGCCTCGGTGGGGGAGATACTAGGGAAGAAGGAGTCGAGGGCTCTTAGCCGCTGGGGGAGTAACTTATATGTCTAGTGCTTGACCATGTTTTGTAATTTCTTGGTTTGCCTTTTGTACGCTCAGGACGCAAAGCCCCGTTCTTTTTTGAATGTAAAGAAACTTCTTTTTCCCTTTATGTGTTCTTTCTTCTCCCCTTATTAACTGCTAAAGGATCACGTTGCTTTATTTCTAGGAGGCAACCTTGGATTTATAAGTCAGTAATGACTCTGAAGTAGTATGCAAGGTAGAACTAAGGCAGCAAGGCTTCACGTTGGATCCATAAGGAAAGATTCTCAACAAGTGAAAAATGAGAAAACTGGCGTTAAGCTTGCTTTTGAGTCTTAAACCCCTCGAGGTCGTACCCCTAACGACAAAGCACTTTGCTCGTGTTTAATTTGAAGGCGTTCCAAGGGTGGAGTCTTACATCCCTCGAGACTGTACCCTAACGACCGAGCGTCTGTCTCATGTTAATAATTCGAAGGCGTTGCTCCAAGAGTGGAGTCTTGCACCCCTCAGAGTCGTTCCCCTAACGACCAAGTGCCTGACTCGTGTTAATAATTCGAAAGCGTTGCTCCAAGGGAATTTTACTCCCCTCAGGGCCGTACCCCTAACTACTAAGCGCCCAACTCGTGTTAATAATTTGAAGGCGTTGCTCCAAGGGTAGAGTCTTACACCCCTCAAGGTCGTGCCCCTAACAATCAAGCGCCTAACTTGTGTTAATATAATCATGCAATGTATGAAGTCTAATTTAGTAGTAATATTTCTTCAAATTTGATACATTCCATGGTCGGACTACATCATTACCGTCCATATTTTGCAACCTATATGTACCCGTGCCCCCCACAGAGATCACTTTGTAAGGGCTTTCCCAATTGAGACCAAGTTTTCCATCAGCGAGTTCCCGAGCATTGCCCACCTCTTTTTGTAGCACCAAATCTCCGACTTGGAAATTTCTTGTTTGGACCTTTTTCTGGGGTTGCTTCGATAATTCCCCTTTGTACCTTGCCAGCCTGATGGATGCTAGTGCCCTCCTTTCTTTAGATAAATCAAGATCTCTAGCGAGCACCTGGTCATTGTTTCCCAACTCAAAGGCTTGGCTTCGTATTGTTGGAAGTCCCACCTTTAATGGGATGTCTGCTTCAACCCCATATGTTAAGGCATAGGGATTTTCTCCTATCGATGTCCTCGGCATGGTTCTGTAGGCCCATAACACGTTGAGTAATTCCTCGGTCCATCTCCCTTTTGCCTCCTCAAGTCTCTTCTTGATTCCTACCAGCACGATTTTGTTGGAAACCTCCACTTGTTCATTACTTTGGGGATAGGCTGATGTGGAATAGTAATTATGTATTCCAAACCCGTAATAGAACTCTCTAAATGGACCAATGTTGAATTGAGTTCTGTTGTCAGATGAGAGCCCGAGGGATTCCAAACTGAGTGATAACGTATTCCAAACCCGGAATAGAATTCTCTACCATACGAACTTCTTTGTTTCCACATCTCGAATACAGCTCAGGGGCTCGACCTCGATCCATTTGGTGAAGTAATCTATTGCCACCAACAAGAATTTCTTACCCAATGGGGCCCTCGGGAGAGGTCTGACAATGTCCATCCCCCACTGAGAGAATGACCAAGGACTTGTTAGTAAGTTCAAATCTCCTACTGGTTGCTGGATAATGGGGGCAAACTTCTGACATTTGCCACACTTTCGAACATAACTCTTGGTGTCCTTCTGCATGTATGGCGACCAATATCCTTGCGTCATTACTCGGTGCGCGAGAGACCTTCCCCCCGTGTGGCTTCCACATACACCCTCATGGATCTCACATAGTAGAAGCTCCACCTTATTTTCGGGAACACAAAGCAAAAGTGGTCCCGAAAATGATTTCCTGTACAACTGCTGATCGGCTGACATCCAGAATGTGGGAGCTTTGAGCTTAATCTTCCTAGCCTCTTTGTTATCTTCGGGGAGTACTCATTCCATTAGGTATACAATGATGGGGTTCATCCATCCCGAAGGTGCTTGCCTTTGAGCTGGCAACACCTGTTCAACCTTTGTTTCATCTATGCACAGACTTTCTTGGTTCTCAATGATGATGCATCGAGTTACCTTTGAGGCCAATGTCGAAGCCAGACATGCCAGTGCGTCGACGTGGGTGTTGCGATCTCTAGGAATTTGGGAAATTTCCACTTTTTCTAGCTTCTCCATTCTAGATTTTGCCTTCTGATGATACGCCTTCATTTTGCTATCCCGGACCTCGAAGTCCTCCTTGACCTGGTTCACAACCAGCTGGGAATCGCAAAAGACCCAAAGCTGTCTAATCCCGACCGAATATGCGATGTCAAGTCCTGCCAGTAACGCCTCATACTCAGCCTCATTATTTGATACCTTGAACATTAATTTAATTACCCTTTCTATGACGAATCCATCTGAGTTGGCCAGTACCACACCTATCCCTACCCTCTTGCGTTCGAGGATCCATCAACATGAAGTTCCCAAATGTCATCACCTAGAGCCCGTGTCTCTTGTGGAGACTCAGACACAGAGAACTCGGCAATAAAGTCAGCCAGGATTTGTCCTTTTATCGAAGTACGAGGTTTGTATTTGATCTCGAACTCCGTAAGCTCCATAGCCCATTTGGCTACCCTCCTTGAAATATCGGCCCTGTGAAGAATCAGCTTGAGAGGCCGATCGGTCAAGACTTCTATGGCGTGAGCCTAGAAATAGTGTCTAAGTTTCCTTGCCAAGACTACTAATGCCAGAACCAATTTCTCCATTGGAGAGTACCTCATTTTGGAGTCGAGCAAAGTTTTGCTCGTGAAGTATACGAGTCTTTGTGTTCCTTCACCTTCTCTAACCAGCGCCCCACTCACGGCCCCTTCAAATATTGATAAGTAAAGGTTAAGCACCTCCCCAGCTGCCGGGACGGATAAGGTTGTAGGATATTTCAAGTACTCCTTGATTCCTTCGACAGCTCGGCCACAGTCCTCATCCCATAATCCTTTAGCTTCCCCCTTCAACTTGGTAAAAACTGGCCTGCACTTATCGGAAGACTTGAAAATAAATCGGTTAAGGGCTGCCACCATCCCAATCAATTTCTGGATGTCCTTGGTAGTTCTACGTGCTTGGATGTTTTTTATTACTTGTATTTGCTCGGGGTTTGCCTCAATACCCTTGTGAGTGACTAAATATCCCAAAAATTTTCCCAAGCTTACCTCAAAAGCGCATTTCAAGGCATTCAGCTTCAGGTCATACCTCTAGAGGATGGCGAACGTCGTCCTGAGATCATGAAGATGGTCGGCGCTCTTTTTATTTTTGACCAATATATTATCAATATACACCTCCATGGTTTTGCCGAGTTGCTCTTTGAAAATTTTATTCATCAAACGTTGGTAAGTCGCCCCTGCATTCTTCAGCCCAAAGGGCATCACTGTGTAGCAGTAGATCCCTCGGGGCATAATGAACGCCATTTTCTCTTGATCTGATTCATGTAAGGGAATCTGGTGATACCATGCTCGAGCATTCATAAAGGTGATTCACATGTGGCTGGCAGTTGCATCCACCAACTGATTAACCTTGGGCGGCGGGTACTCATCCTTGGGGCAAGCCTTGTTCAAGTTCGTGAAATCCGCACATACTCGTCATTTCCTGTGACACCCCAAAGACCACCCTGGATAACATTACAAACTAAGAACCATTCACATCATGAGAACAACTAAATAATTTCATCATTAAAGAAATTTCATCCATCAAATATAACATTTACAATATTATCCCAAAAGAATATGCCCAACCACAGCATTTACATCTCAAAAAAAAAATTGACTATCATACCGTAGTGAAATAACAAAAGAAAAACTAGACTTCACAATGTTCAAAATAACTATCCTAGTCTAGAACAAAAGAAAGAATCACTCTAAACGTCCACCTCGGGATTCACGCTCCCGTCTATCGGAGTCTCCCAGTGTTCTGGTTCCTCAATTCCCAAATCCTCCTCTAGTACATAATTTGAAAAATATAGTTTGTAGGGGAGTGAGCACTAAGCTCTGTAACAAAATCCCTCCCAAACTCGAACAAGATTTAGAAAAGCATATAAAAATGTTCGGTCACCTTTCACAAATTGCATATATAACTTTTGAAGTAAACAGGGACATTTGAAACATATCTCAAGTTTAAGTATAAACAATAATTTAATGAATAAAAGAACTCAATATACAATTAATAATCCATTTCCCAGAAACCGTTTCTCACAAGTTTGTGCAGAATCCCACAATTCCCAAGATTTTTGTAGAAACCATTTCTAGTAGAATAAACAATAACTCATAATTTGAACATTTCACAACAATATATACATGTATCTCAACCATGATGTAAGACATCCACATGAATCAACACATTGAGTAACATCTAGCCGACACACACACACCCAAATCTTCTCAAAGATATCCAACCTTTAGGAATGACGTATACCATACCAATGGCAGTGACGTATCCAACTCAGGAATTAGTATACTAACCCTTTGCCTCGATACCCGTGAGCAATAGTGATTTAGTCTTACCAAAGCACTAACCCCACTACAAGTGGTAGAAAAAAATTCAAACCCACACGGAGTATGAATAACGTCTACCCACTCTATGATATCTCGTCAAAGGCCACCCATGGTCCTCTCACACTCATGAGAGATACAATACCAAACTCAATTTCTCAATTTACAAGCATATCTCAAAAACCCTCAATTTATCATGTGACAATTTCAAAACCAATTGAGAAAAATACAAGAGATCACAACAACATCATTTTATTACTCAACACAAAGCACTATAGTTTTGAAATCAATAATAAAGGAAGAACTTAAGAAGAAATTCCATTACTCTCCAAAAACTAGGGTTTTAAAGCAAGAACAGGAGATTTCATGGGTATTCAACCCTAACTTGTGTAAAACATGATAATAATTGCAAGAAGACCAAGAAAAAATGATTTTATAGCAAATATATAAGATTGAGAGTCAAAGAATACATATATATTACCCCTAGCATCAATGTACAAGAATGGAAGAAAACCCCCTACCTTGGTGTTCTTGAAAGCAAACTAGGGCTTTGATCTTCTTAAAGTGGAATTCCCTTTGATCTTGTGTTTTTCTCTTCCTTTCTTCCTATCTAAGGTTTTCTAGGGTTAGAAAGGTTGAAATGGAGCTAATGGAGGCGTCATTATGTATTTATAGGGTAAAAAATAGACCCCAAATCGCGACTTAAAATTTTTGGACAGTAGCATACCGGTACGCTGTACCGGTACGTAACTTCCGGGCGTACCGGTATGGTTTATTCAGTTTTGCCTATTTCCTTTGTTTTTCATTTTCAATCCATTCCAAACCCTTCCAAATCCAACCCAAGCTTATTCAACATACTTTTGTATATCAAACCTAGTTGGTACAAGTTCTATTACAACAATTTCATATATTTGCAAGCTAAACTAAGTTTTAACTACTATTTCCTCGAATTTCCATATTAAAATTTTCAAAAGAAATAATACCTTGCTACATAAACCTACATACATATATAAAGATAAAAGGGTGGGGTTTACATTTTCCCTCTTTCTTCTTGGCGCAGACTATGTTGGACAACCACTGAGGAAACTGTACTTCCTTGATGGAACCAGCCCCCAACAACTTATCAACCTCTTCATCTACGACCTTCGCATGGTGAGGCGCTGTCCTCCTAGCCTTCTGCCTAACGGTTTTAAATGATGGGTCCACGTGGAGCCGATGGGTCATCACCTCGGTGTTTATCCCCGTCATCTCGGCCTAGGTCCATGCAAAGACATCAGAATTCTGGCATAGGAATGAGGCCATGTCAGTCTTCTCAGCATCGTTAAGTGACTCTCCTATCAAAAAGTACCTCTCATCGCTATCTGGGCCCATGAGAACTTTGACTAAGGCTTCAGTAGACTGGTCGACAGGTTCCATAATGGGCTCATCCACTCTCGGCCGATCGTATTGTGATTTCTATTTGGCAACCACAACTTCAGGATCACGCTCCTAACTTCGGCCACTAACTCCAGTTTTTACCGTGGCATAGAAACAGCTTTTTGTCGATGCCTGATCACCCTATCTTGTAAATGGGCTCCTTAAAGACAGTGTTCACTCCCTGGAAGGACAAGCGATTCAGGGGTGGAACGGGTCCCCCCCTTCGAGCTGGTTGTTCCTTCTCTCTTTTTCTTGATGCCAAGACTCTATTCTCGTGCGTGCTGGATTCTTCCTCCACTCGAGCATAATTGTTGATCCAGGGCATCAAGTCTTTTATGTCCGCTGGAGCCTTCTTGGTCAGTAACTTGTATAAATCGATGTCCTAGGACAACCCCAGCCTAATTGATGCTGTGGCCATTGCCTCTAAACACGCCTCCACCTCGTTGACCTCCTCCCAGTACCGGATGACATATTGTCAAAGGGACTCCCCTCCCTTCTGCCTAAGCGTCAATAGAAAGCCAATGTCCTTTGGATTCTTACTGCTGGTGATGAATTATGCTATGAAGAGCTATGTCAATTGTCTCTAGGACTTGACACTTTCAGGGGCTAAGTTTTCATACCATTGCATGCCTGTTTCCCCTAAGCTCATAGGGAAAACTCGGCACAGCACCCGTTGATCGGTGTCGTAGATGGACATCAACTGTTTGTACTGGCACAAGTGACTCTCGAGATTTGTCCTTCCATCATAGATGTTGAACTGTGGGATACTAAACTTCTTTCGTATTTTGGTCTCCCTGATTCCCCAAATGAATGGTGAAATGACTTCGTTTGGCTCAGGCCTGCGATGTGCGATGAGGTGCATCCATGGATCCCCTCGGGGCCTTTCATCTCAAGGCCCCCTGGGCGTTGACTCCGCTTGTGACTCGGTAGCCCTGATGTCCTTGGGTATCCCATGGTGAAGGTCCCACCGAGACAGGCTCACTTTTTGTCCTGATCTGACTTTCCCTTAGTGGCCGACCACCCACTTTGACTATCACGCTCCTTAGGAGAGTGCCCAAGCTAGCCTTTTCTGGAGGCCTTTTTCTTGGGGTATCTAGAGAGGTGTTGACTGAGGCCCTGGTCCTCGCTCCCGTGATTTTGCCTGCTCAAAATCGTTAAGCCGTCACCGGACCTTGGCATTTTCCTTTTCAAGTTGCTTAATCCGTTTGCCCATCCGCTTCTCCACCATCTCAACGATATCATGATCTAAGAGGTCGTGCCTCCAAGGCCTTGATCCATAGGGAGCGTTCATTGTGAGAAATGCGCTCCTCCCCCTGACTGGCTCAATGGATCTGGTTTTGGGACCATTGGAAGCCAGACAACCTCTGCATTCCTTACATGCACACTTGCTCCTCCTTCACCCTAAGATCGAGTATTCACCATTAGACGATCGCTACGGGAAAAGATGCTCATGTTCCCACAAAGGGTGCCAAATTATACGGGATAATTTCTGCAATAGTTTGAGATAGCGACCTTCAACCTGGTGAACCTGCAACAGTTAGGGTCAGAAAAAGGGGGACAGATGAACACCCGACTTATCCCCTCTGAAGCTTAAGTCAGTCTCAAGATTTGAGGTTAAAACTTAATGAATAATCTTTTTCTGGTTCAATTTTGCGTAGCTTTGTTCACTTTTCTAAGGAGTATTTATACCTGGATTAGCAATGATTGCCAAAGACCTCAAGTCCCATTTGGACATTTAATGTCTGACACGCCACTTCTTGTGCAATGAGTGTTTTCCACTTAAGTCTTCTCCTGCTCAATGCTAGGATTGACAAGATGAATGCTCAGCGTCATGTTGAGCATTTATGTCCTCCTAAGTATCCATATCCCCTAGATCGGCATCTGACCCATGAATGGACATTGAATACTCGAGGGAACAGTTCTTCATGGGGGAGCCAAACATATGTATTTGGCATTGTAGCCATCAACTCCTAGCCATCATAAAGGTAGGCCTAGACTCTCGGAGTGCAGGTGTTCGCAGGCGCTCATTAATAGCCTTGTCACCATCACTCATTCTGCCATAAATAAGAGCTCACCTTGTATTAAATGTGGTGTCAGCTGTCGTATTTGGCTCCCCCGAGACACCATATCTCGGCTTACCTCCTCGGCGCCTTTTGGACATCACAATGACTTCATTTTTTCACGTGTCAGTCTAGGACTGTAGAGCCACCTAGAGTCCCGCCATGTACCATAAATCAACTCAACACCAAAAGTAACTCAATATATAGCAAACCCAAAAGAAGTGGTGGTGGTGGTGACAAAATATGGTAAAGGCATAAGGTGGTGGGTGGATGAGCCAAAGTCTTGGGTAGGAATTGGGTTGTGGTGCCAGAGGTCTAGTAGGTGGAGAAAACAGTGGATGATGGATGTGTGTGTTTTCTTTGAGCGTGTGTATGTGCGTATGTGTATGTTTTGAGGTGAGAACAAGAGAAAGGTAAAGAGACGGAGTAAGAATGAGGTATACTTTGATTTGAGTGAGCGTCGTCGCTAGTGGGTCATTGGTGGCTTTAGAGGCGGCCCAAGATAAAGCGGGGCTCAGGCAAAATTTTCATACGTGGCCCTATTAGTATTTTGTCTATTAATATATTTTATTAGAATTTTTTTATGTTTTAAAAAATAATTTTTTATTTTTTAACAAATTTAAAATATTGATCAAGTTTTTTTACTCAAGTTTTGACAATAATTGTTTTTAATAAATAATATTGTTAATTCACTCACTCTTAGTTGTTTGTAAATAAAATTGTTTTCAACAAGTAATTTAATAATAGAATATGTGAGTAAAGAATAATTTTAAGATAACAAAGAATTATTTTTTACCCATGAATAATGTGTACGCATAAAGCACAAAACTTTAATAACATAGACAATTTAAGTATAAATTATTTGGACTAAAAATTTATATTAAGAAAAAAAAGGAATCAATTTTATAGATTTTTACCACAAGAAATAATGAATATAAATTTTCTATGCGAGTGGGTGAAATACAATTATGAACACACCCAAAATATTTAGAAAATTTTAAATCAAAGCTCACGCTAAAGAGCAATTTTGGATCCAAAAAAATTAGATATTGATTTGAACTATTAAAATTTGAACCCTAAAAATTTAAATCATATCTAAATACAAAAAATAAAAATAAAAAAGACTATTATACTAAAGTGGTAAACTATGGAGGCCTCTAAAATTTGGGCTAACTAAGTAGAAAGTAATTTTGGACCAAATAAAATTAGATACTGATTTGAACTAATAAAATTTGGGCACTAAAATTTTAATCATATCTAAAATATAAAATAAAAATTAAAAATTAGGCCTACTATACTGAAAGGATAAATATTGTGGGGGCCCTCTAAAATTTGGGGCCTTAGGCAAGAAACTTAATTGCCTAAGGATTGGACCGGCCCTGGGTGGCTTCATTAGTGGTGGATCGTTGGTCGTTGATGGTGTCTTGCTAGGTTGTGAGTAGAGTAAGGAAGGAGGGTGGTCAAAGAGAGAAGGAGATATGCTAAATAGAGAAGAGAAAAGAGTGAAGAGAGAAGGAAAAAATGGACTATTTTCATTTTGGAAGAGTGATGCGGAGAAGAGAATGAAGAGATAGGTCAATGAGAGAGAAATATGGTGAGAGATGGGAAAAACAGACTCATAAGGGTTTGTCTCCTACTCTTACCGGATTTTGACTCCGAGACTCCTACTGGATTTTGGAACACGGGAAACCAAATTTAGAAATTAATTAAGATCGTTGGATCTTCTCAGTTGCAAAAAGTTAAAGATAAACAAAAGATTTAAATTGCTAACTACCTTATTACACACATGTAAGCTGTTATTATTATCATCACTGCCTACATTCACCATCATTTCAGTAGGAAAAAAAGTTTCTTACTTTATCATCAATGAAACAGTGCCATCAATAAATAAATAAATTTAAACGGTGCAATCAAATGGTTTATGCAGTGGTTTTATTGGTTGACATGATGGTTATTAAAATTTTGCATTGAATCTTAGGACTTACAACTTTATAATCTGAAGGTCTCATTTAAAATTCTAGGATAATATGACTTTAATGAATCATAATTCGATTCTTATAAGATCGTAAAATTCCTATCTGCTTTATGATTTTACTGGTTGTTGGGTTTGTTGGTTAGACACATTTAGTTATCAAACTAACTCAATTAATATTTATTGGTTTAGTATTTAAATGAGTTAATGCTTAAATTTTTAAAAGTCTTTTATAATTATCATATTATTTGAAAATTTTGAATGATGAAAAAATGGCATAAAATACTTTTGGGAGGGGTTATTCCCACCCTAGAAATCTCCATTCCCACCCCATTTTATTTTTATTATCGAACTACTAAGTCCACCCTTCTATATCCACCCCATCAATAATTAAGTCCATCACATGCTACATAGCCCTTTAATCCACCCTTCTATATCCATCCCATCAGTTATTAAGTCCATCCCATGCTACATAGCCCTTAAATATTGAATTCAGTACTTTAGCTAGCTACTTTTTAAAATGCATTCCAACCATACTCTATTTTAGCTAACTACTTCAACTAATGTAAACCCCCACACTCTTATTTTTATATAACAAGTGATCATTTCTTTTGTTTGAAATGCTAATATTATAAAACTCAGATAAATATATGAAATCGTTTGTAACAGAACTTGTACCAACTATATTTGATGTACAAATGTATGTTGTAAAAGTTTGGGTTGGTTTTGGAAAGGGTTGGAATGGATTTGAAATGAAAAACAGAGGAAGAGGGCAAAACTGGACAAAACGTATTGGTACAGCGTACTGGTACTTTACTGTTCAGAGAGTTTACTGTACCGGTACTGCGTACTAGTACACTCTATAAGTTCCAAATATTTTAAGTTGCGATCTGGGGTCCATTTTTCACCCTATAAATACATAATGATGCCTTCTTTAGCCCCATTTCAACCTTTCTAATCCTAGAAAACCTTAGAGAGAAAGAAATGAAGAGAAAACCACAAGATCAAAGGGGATTTTCACTTCAAGAAGATCAAAATCCAAGTTTTTCAAGAAAACCAAGGTAGGGGTTTCTTCCATTCTTTTGCATTGAGGTTAGGGTTTATATATATATATATATGTTTTGCTTCTAAACCTTAGATATATGCTATGAAATACTTGTTTCTTGAAGTTCTTACAAATATCACCACGTTTTGAAAGTATTTATGGTTTGATAGCCATGAAAACCCTAGTTTTCAAAAGAGATGGATTTTTCTCTTGATTCTTCCTTTATTTTTGATTTCGAAACCCTAGTACTTTGTGTTGAGTAATAATGGTATTTGTGATGATCTCTTACTTAATTTCTTAAATTGTTCTATTGAAAAAATGCCGATGAAATTGTGGATTTATGATTTTCTTATGATTTGAGAATTTGATTGGAATCGTGTCTCTTGTATAGTTGTTGTGATGGACTTGAATTGCATTCGAGCACTGCCGTAGGGTGTTAGATGTTAGTCTATCCCAGTGGGGGTTAGATGATTTCCTAATACTTGTAGTGGTTTATTGTTTATGAGAACAACCACTATTGTTCACGTAGGTTCGAGACTTAGGGATAGTATACCTTTCTTTGGAAGGATTAGTCAATGCCCTGGGAGACGGTTGATTCGTGCGTAAAGTTAATAATTTTTATTATGCCTTTTTGGACTATTTGTGCTTTGATGGAGTTTAAGTAATGACATTTCAGGTGGTAAAGTGAATAAAGGCTCAAGAACAATAAAAATCACATTGCAGACGGTTGGAACAAAGAAAGAACTTTCGAACGTCCTCTAAAACCTTGCCAAGACCAGCAGCTGAGACATGGCATGTTGCAGTCAACAAAGGGAAAATGCTGAGGTGCTTGAGTACCACGTTCGAACGCCAAATCACATTCGAATGTCCTTTGGAATCCTGAGAAGAGTACACCACTAGAACCTAGCATGTTGCAGTAAACAAAGAAGAACCAGAAGTACTTGAGTACAACGTTCGAACGCCACTCCACGTTCGAACATTGTCTTGAGTGACTGAGGACCAAGTTGCTGAGTGTAAAGTCAAAGTTGTTCAAGACGTATGGAAGTGACCAAGTCAGTGACCACAAGCCACTTGAGTGGAAGAAATTAGACGCCATCTGGCCATCAAACGTCCTCAAAGCAAAGACACAGACAATGTTCAAACGTCATCCCACGTTCGAACGTCCTTGAAGAAAAGACAGACTTAACGTTCAAACGCCAGATCACATTCGAACGTCCTCTGCAGACTGCCTGCAGAATAGTTGATTCCCATGTGCGACAAATACTATTCACTCATCCTCTTTTTTCTCCTACCCTCCTTTCCTTTCTTTGCCTATAAATACTCCCATGTTGGGAGCTTAAAGGGCATTCTTCCTCTTGTAGAGAAAAGGGGGAGCAATCTTTGTTTTTGTAAAGTAAAAGTGTTTTAGTAATCTAGTTCTTGAACATTTCATATTTATGCTTTCATTTTCCATTTATATCAACTATAATGGAGGCTTAGACTCTCCTTGTAGTTGAAGTCTTTTATTTACTTATGCTAAGTCTTTACATTCATGTTGTGACAACCATGATGGAGGCTTAGACTCCCCTTGTACTTGTACTTGTTTTTATTTACGAAGTATCAAGAGAGGTAGTTCATTTTTTGGTTATGGTGGAAACCCTCCAAAAGAAATTAGCTTTCTTCTACTTTTATTGTTCATGTACTTCACTTCTTTTTCTTGAGCATCCTTCTTTCTTAGAAGAGTGAAACTCTTCCACTTTTCTAGAGTTTTATCAAAGCTGTGAAGGGTAGAAAGTGATTCAGTTATTCTTCATTGAAGAAAAGCTCTTTGTTTAGTTTGCTTTACTTAGTAGCTTCTCTACTTAGAGGGATGAGTAGCACTCACTTTTCTAGCTTTGCCAAAGCCATGAAAAGTGAGTAGTTCCTTATTCACTCTTTAGTAAGAGGGGGTGAGTATGTAAAGATTATCCAAAAGTTATGTTTGTGCAACTTCTTCATGTTTTAATGCTTTATACTCCTCCTGTTCATTGGATGATTGAATGTACCTAGTAAAGTTGAGGTATTTTGTATAACCAAGGGCTCCATCTATGATACGGATGACTTCTGCATAAAAAGACCCGTTGGTTCAATGCAAGTAACCCGACTAGCTCTTTATGACAATCTTTCAATCCCCACCATTATTACGCTTTATTCAAAGAATGGATCATTAATGCCATAGTTGGATGCCTTGTAGAAACATTTGCTTGTTTGTAGACGGGTTAGGTCTAGGCACAGAGAATTCTGTTAAACTTCTAGAAAGGCATCGGAATCATGTGCTTAATTCTCAAAGTCCATCTTTATCCTCCGATTCACTTATTGTTGACACGGGAATTAATTGAGTTATAAAATACAAACATAATAAAACGGATACTCTATTACATGTCCTGATCCTCGAGCTAAAGGGTGGCTGTTATATTTTGAGAATCTTATATTTTGTCTAGAAAACTCTTGAAAAGAATCTTCTATTTTATTCAACAAAATCCCACCACTCCAAACACTCAAAATTTCCAAGTTACTTGGTCTCTATTATTGCTTACTTCAAAACACCAATCATAGTTCCCTGTGAATTCAACTTCGGACTTCACCGGATTATTATTACAACTTGACCGCCTGCACTTGGGTGTACATATTTCAGATCAAGTCAAGTTTTTTGTTCCGTTGCCAGGGAACCATAAAAGGTGTTTTATGGTAAAAGGTAAAAAGACCTCATTTTTGTGTATAAATTTGCTTTACTGTATATAAAGTTGTGTTAATTACTTTTATGTCTGAAAACGCCCCTCACTATCAAAATTTGCCAGTTGAAACGTCTGAACCACTTTCACCTAGATCGGTAGCAGACTCTTGTGAAAGTAAAATTGTGAATGGTGAGAGACGAGAAGAAATTCTTGTAAGAGAAGGGGAAGTACCTAACATTTGAACTCTGAGGGATTACTTAAATCCCATAGTAAATAGTGTCCCTCTTGTTTTATCTTTCATAAAGATGCACCCCACTTTACTGTAAAGACGAGGACAGTTCAACTACTCCTTCAATTCCGTGGACTCGAAACAGAAAATATATATCTACACATAAAATATTTTGAGGAAGTATGTGGAACCTTTCAAGACAATTTTGAACTGGCCAAGATGAAACTTTTCCCTTTTTCCTTATGGGATAAAGCTAAACAATGGCTAAATTTTTTAAAAGCTCTTTTAATACCCAACTGCCAGGCACTATAGAATGAATTTTTCAAAAAAAAATTTCCTCTACACCGCACTAACGCACTTAAAAGAAAAATCATGAATTTTTTGGTTAAAGAAGGGGAACTTTTTACCAAAGCTAGGACAGATTCAAAGATCTTCTCCAATCCTGCCCACATCATACTTTTGAGAATTGGACTTTGGTAGGATTTTTCTATGACTCCTTATCTAGTAGACTATACCAGTTTGTCGAAATGATGGCTCAAGGAGAGTTTATGGAAAAAAGTTTGAAGGAGGTATTCGATTTCTTTGATACCATATTTGACAGTTCTCAGATGTGGGACTTCGCCTCTCTGACAACTATTGAAGCCAAACTATCTATTTCTCAAGGGGGTAAGTATGTCTTGAAAGATGATAATGACCTTAGAGCAAAAATGTTCATCCTATCTCGAAAGTTTGAAGCTTTAGAGATGAAAAAGGTTCATCAAGTTGATGTTAGCTCTCCCACAGAACAAGTGTGTGGGATCTGTGCGCTGACCGGACGCCCTACTGGGGAGTGTCCTACAATTCAAATGCTCAAGAACAACAAAAATCACACTTGAATGTAACACCAGCATAATAGGGAACAAAATTGCAGAAGGTTGGAACAAAACAAGAACGTTCGAACGTAAATCCACGTTCGAACTTCCTCTGAAACCTTGCCAAGACCAGCTGCTAAGACATGGTGTGTTGTAGTCAACAAAGGGAAAATGTTGAGGTACTTGAGTACCACGTTTGAATGCCAAATCAATATCGAACGTCCTCTGGAATCCTGAGAAGACTACACCACTGGAACCTGGCATGTTCCAGTAAATAAAGAAGAACCAGAAGTACTTGAGTACAATGTTTGAACGTCACTCCACTTGCGAACGTTGTCTTGAGTGACTGAGGACCAAGTTGTTGAGTGTAAAGTCAAGGTTGTTCAAGACGTATGGAAGTGACCAAGTCAGTGACCACAGGCCACTTGAGTGGAAGAAATCAGACGCCATCTGGCATTCGAACACCCTCAAAGCAAAGACACAGACAACGTTCGAACGTCATCCCACGTTCGAACGTCCTTGAAGAAAAGATAGACTTAACATTTGAACTCCAGATCACGTTCAAACATCCTCTGCAGACTACCTATAGAATAGTTGATTCCCATAGGCGGCAAACACTATTCACTCATCCTCTCTTATCTCCTACCCCCTTTCCTTTCCTTGCCTATAAATACTCCTATGTTGGGAGCTTAAAGGGCATTCTTTCTCTTGTAGAGAAAAGGGGGATCAATCTTTGTTCTTGTAAAGTAAGAGTGCTTTAGTAATCTAGTTCTTGAACATTTCATGTTTATGCTTTCATTTTCCCATTATATCAACCATGATGGAGGCTTAGACTCCCCTTGTAGTTGAAGTCTTTCATTTACTTATGCTAAGTCTTTACATTCATGTTGTGACAACTATGTTGAAGGCTTAGACTCCCCTTATACTTGTACTTGCTTTTATTTACAAAGTATCAAGAGAGGTAGTTCATCTTTTGGTAGTGGTGGAAACCCTCCAAAAGCAACTAGCTTTCTTCTCTTTTTATTGTTCATGTACTTCACTTCCATTGCTTGAGCATCCTTCTTTCTTAGAAGAGTGAAACTCTTCCACTTTTCTAGAGCTTTACCCAAGCTGTGAAGGGTGAAAAATGATTCACTTATTCTTCATTGAAGAAAAGCTCTTTGTTTAGTTTGCTTTACTTAGTAGCTTCTCTACTTAGAGGGATGAGTAGCACTCACTTGTCTAGCTTTGCCAAGGCCATGAAAAGTGAGTAGTTCCTCATTCTCTCTTCAGTAAGAGGGGATGAGTATGCAAAGATTATCCGAAAGTTATGTTTTTGCAACTTGTTCATGCTTTAATGCTTTATACTCCACCTATTCATTGGACGATTGAATGTACCTAGTAAAGTTGAGGTACTTTGTATAACCATGGGCTTCATCTATGATACGGATGACTCCTGCATAGAAAGACCCGTTGGTTCAATGCAAGTACTCCAGCTAGCTCTTCATGACAATCTTTCAATCCCCATCATTATTACGCTTTATTCAGAGAATGGATCATTAATGTCCATGGTTAGATGCCTTGTAGAAATACTTGCTTGTTTGTAGACGGGTTAAGTCTCAGCATAGACAATTCTATTAAACTTTTAGAAAGGCATCGGAATCATGTGCTTAATTCTCATAGACTATCTTAACCCTCCGATTAACTTGTTGTTGACACGAGAGTTAATTGAGTTATAAACCACAAATATAATAAAACGGATACTCTATTACATGTCCTGATCCTCGAGCTAAAGGGTGGCTGTTACATTTTTGAGAATATTACATTTTGTCTAGAAAACTCTTGAAAAGAATCTTCTATTCTATTCAAGAAAACCCCACCACTCCAAACACTCGCAATTTCCAAGTTACTTGGTCTCTATTATTGCTTATTTCAAAACACCAATCATAGTTCCTTGTGGATTCGAATCCAAACTTCACCGAATTATTACTACAACTTGACCGTCTGCACTTGGGTGTACACATTTCGGATCAAGTCAACGGTATACACTCTTTCTAAAGTGATTTGTATGGTTATGATTGGGTGAACGAGGTAGAGTTGTTGTGTAGATTCATGAGAAGCAACTAACATACATGAGGATATGTGATGACATTATTGAACAATTATTGTTATTGTTTGGAATTGGTTTCTTACAAGAGCTTGTGGAGGTATGGGTCTCCACAAGAATTTGTGAGAAACGGTTTATGGTTAGAAATGGTTTATTGTACCAAAAATGATTTTCTACAAGAGTTAGTGGAAGTATGGGATTCCACAATAATTTGTGGGAAACAGTTTATGGTTGGAAATGGTTTATTGTACTAGAAATGGTTTTCTACAAGAGTTTCTGGAAGTATGGGATTCCATAAGAACTTGTGGGAAATGGTTTATGGTTGTAATTGGTTTGTTAATTGTTATTTGACGTTATTACTTCACTTAATTTATTGCTATTGTGTAAACTTGAAATCTACTGAAATTTTCCTGTTTTCTTTCAAAAATTAATATATGATATTTACAAAATGATACCGACTTGTTTTACATGTGTTTCTAAATCTTGTTCGAGTTTGGGAGAATGTTGCTACAGAGCTTAGTGTCCACCCCTTACCAATATCATATGTTTTAGATTATGGCTTAGAGGAAGAACCCGGAGTCGATGAGCAGGTACCTTGGAAAGCTCAAGTGGGTGGGCATGTGGATCCGGAGGGGGATATCTAGGATTTTTATGTCTATGTCCTAGATTAGGAAATTCCTTCTGAGATAATGTTCATGTTAATCTTTTGTTATTCTGCTGCAAAGTTTATGTTTAATTTTTTTGGATGTAATTGTCATGGTTTGACATATTCTTTTGATGTTATGGCTATTATTGGGCATATTCCTTTGGGATGATGTTGTAAATATTAGATATGATGAATGAATTTTTATTTATTGATGAATTTTGTTTGTTGCTCTCATAATATGAATGGTTTTAAATTGTAATGCGGTCCAAGGTAGTTTTTGGGGCGTTACAACTAACTTTAATTAATTTTCAATAATATAATTCAAAAATGTCATGTGGCATAACACGTAAGCGTTATAATGATGACGTGTCGTGCCACATCATCAAATTTTAAATTTTATCAAACAACAGTCACGCAAACCTAGAATCCAAAAAACCCATCAAACAACAGTCATGCAAGAAATCACAAGAAAACAAAAGGGGGAAAAGAAACCCAGAAAAGGAAAAGAGTAAGGAAAAAGAACCAAGTAAGTAAGAGAAAAAGAACCAAGTATCAAACATATCTTATTGAGGCAATTCATCAAACATATTGTGAATAATGAAAAGAAACACATCTCAAAAAATTGAGCAGCAACACATCTAAAAAAATTGAGCAGAAGATGAGAATTCCAACTCAATTTAAGCCCTTTGTTTGGTTCCCGAAAAAACCAGAGAAGAAGCAAAGAAACAAATTTTCTTTCATTTTCTCTCTACTGCCCAACAACCAAACACTTTATACATACATCATGGAAAGCAAAAAATAGAGATTAGAAACCCATCTTTGAAACTTCAATACCTGATTTGGCTAGGATGAAGGAGGAAATGAAAGGAATCAGTTTGTCATTGTGCAGAAATGGAGGGAAGATAGCAACTAGCAAGCTGGTAACCCTCACCAGATTTGGCTAGCAGGAATAGCCCTCAACTATTTGGCGAGCTAGATAGCTATGGCATGGAGCCTGGGGTTTGGAATTTTGCTCGCTAAAATGGTGTAAAGGCAGCAGTTGGTGAGGGCGTTGGAGTTGCTCTAATAAATAAACCCACTTTATATTTTGCCATAATTAGCATTTCATTCATTATCTTATCTCATGCACTCACAAAAATATTTTTTCAATATGAATTTTTCGAGTGAGATATAAGTTAGTATTACTTCTCAATTTAATTCTATGTTTGATTTTATGTTTGTTATATGAATTTTCATTATTTTGGGTAGAATTTGATATCTTTGTCAAGTTTAATAATTTTTTATTTAGAATTTATACGTGTGTGTGTGTGTATGTATATATATATATATATGTATGTATGTATACTTTCAAATTATTTATTTATTTTTATCTTGTTAAGGTTTTGTATCTATACTTGTTATGTTTTTTTCATATTCGGTTTTGCGTCTAATAGTTTTGTTTGTTCCTTTAATTTTTGTTTGTTTTTTTTTTCTTCTTGTTTCGGTTTGCTTATTTCTTTTTTGTTTTTTTTCCTCATTTCATTCTTTTTCTTTTTCTTGTTTCAGTTTACTTTTTTATTCTTTTACTTTTTCTTGTTTTGTATTTCAGCATGCTTTTTTTTTTAACTTGTTTCGTTTTTTTGTTTTTTTTTCTTGTTTCAGTTTTTCTTTGTTCTTTTTTTTTGGTTTTGTTGTTTCATAAATATATTTATGTATTCAAACTAATTGTCTTATTTCATTTTTTTTTGTTATGATGACTTGTTTCATTAAAGGGGTGTACATAGAATGAGTGAGTTTAACTATTAATGGGGTGTATGTAGCATGTGGTAGACTTGATTACTAATTGGTTGGGTATAGAAGGAGTGTGATTAATAGTTTGATAATGAAAAATTATAAATGAAGTGAGAATGGAAATTTGTGGGGTGAGAATAGCCTCATCCAATTCTTTTTGCTACATCTAATAGGTTTGATCTCATGATTGATAATTGTCAAATAGTCTTTCATTTTCATTCTTTTCTATTTGTTTGTTCAGATGTTAAATTGTTAAAATTGTGTATTCAACATTCTCTCAATTTTTTAATCTCTCCTCCATATCCATCCATCTCTAAAACTTAAAATCAAAATATTTCAACTCGCTTTTTTTCTTTTCACATCTCACAAGATTAGCAATATATTTTTGATTTAATGTTGCGGCTATAATTTCTTAAATTTTAATCGTACCTCTAAGTTTTATGTCATTTTACAACATTTCGATGTACATATATGCTTAGACTTGCTTAAGTTTTTTGTCTCTTTTTTTTATTTGTAAAATATAACGGTTCTTTATCTGATCCAACAATCTCTGATCTTATAGACTTCTCCGCGTAGAATCTCTGATCTTATTGACTTCTCCAAATAACATTTTCCATTTTAAAAACCTTGACACATATGCACATACTTGCACACATATACGTTATTAACAGTTGAAAACAAATCCAGCTCATTGACTCTCCTTAAAAAAAGAAAATCCAGCTCATTGATTGACATTGTTACGTTGATGCTCCGCTCAGCCCGAAATTACTTGGAGCTTGCGGTCATCCTACGCGTTTGTGCTACGCAGTCTCATACCTGGAGCCAAAAGTCTTCCATCTCCATGGCTTATGTGATAATCAATAACCAAAGAATATTTTACATTTCAACCTTATTTATAAGTTCATGACCAATAAAATAAAGTATTAGTTACTTGCAAACTCAGCAATGAAGTCACACTTTGTTTAGCCAAGCATACTAATCAATTGTTCTTTTTTTTTTTTTTTTGTTTTCAGGGATCAGGCACCTTGTTTTTTCATGCCTCTCTTTTTTCTAGACATTAAGTCTTAATAAATTTAATATTCTATCCTTTCCTTGAAAAACAAAAGCACCGTCCTATTTTCATCCTATCAACTGATTCATTATTTTGAAATTTTTTTTATTATCAATTTAGCATTATTTTATTATTTATACCAACAACCACTTGGGATGAAAAAATGTTTGTAGAACGACGGATGCGGAACAAATCCCGCAACCAAAGTTAGAAATATCGATAACAAAACATATCTTTAAACGAAAATCTCCGTGTGGGCCACCAACCAAACAGCCCGGATTGGAACATAAGCATTGAAAAAGTGTTAAAAACTCAATGAAAGAGTGTTGACTTTGGGGACAGTCAGCGAACACCGTGAAGCTTTTAGATGAGGAAAAAACCCTTCCCCAGATTTCCTCATCGCTGACGATATGTGACGACACGCCAACTCTTCCGTCACATTTCTTTATTATGGAAAACAGAATACGTCTACTTTATTGGTACTTGAAACATCCAATTGTAATATGCAAATCTTAATATTTTCCGTTGAATTTTAATTCAATCCTTATATCCATATTTGTTAATTAACGATAACCTGTGCGGCACTGTGTAGCACAAATGGCATTACCAATAAAAATTCAATAAATCGAACAGGCAGGCAGGCTCTTATTAAAAGACTCGAATTAAAACGACAATTATCCTCCTATCTCATCAACATTAGAGACTATCAGAAAAGTCCTCATGATGTGCACAAATAAATTAGAGGATTAACCAAATATGATAAATCCAATTTTTATGCATACAAATAAGTGCAAATTCACATAAAACATAAATCATATGAACAAAACCGAGGATATTGAAAACTTGTTTTTGAAACAATGCATGTACCACTGAAGCAGGGACCTCCTCAACTGAATAACCCAAGAAATACAAACCCCCCCACCCCCAGAAAAAAAAAAATCAGTAGGAAGCAAAGCAGGGAAGGGGCTAGACGAGAGGAAAACCAAACAGCCAAAATTTGGTTGACATGGAGGAGTCTGGTCTCCTTGTGGATATTGAGGTGCAACAAACCCCTGTAATACCTATGGAGTTGGAGAGGAACAAAGAGGCCAAAGGGGAAAGAGATATAGAGGTAAGCATGAGACAGTGGATCTTTCATATCCCAACTACGTTTCCGTACCAGGAAGAGTCTCGTTTGATTGATGAAAAGGCAGTCAATGTTACTGCTAGCTTGGAACTATCAGGGAGTACAGTGACCTGGAACGGTTCACACATTGTGAGTGCTCTTGAATACCCATTGTCCAAATATTGTATTCCTCATGGAGACAGAATAACAAGCAGAAACTCGAAAGAATTTGAGGATCATTTGACTATCAAAATTATGAGTACATAGAATCATTAGGCCTAGCTGGGGGGCCTAGCTTTGTGGTGGAAGGATACTCAAATGAAAAATTGAAATGAAAGATAGGAATATCATTCATATCCATTGCATCTCTCAGAAAACCCCCCCTTCAATGTCAAACCTCCTTCGTGTATGTATGTACGGATTTTGTGAAAAGGCAGAGACTATGGTAGGTATTCGAGGGGAATTGCAAGTTTCTCTGTTTTGGCTGTGATGAGATGGGGGATTTGAATATTATTGGCTTAGTATGGGAGAAAAAAGGTGGCCAAGGATTGGTTTTCAAGATGGTAGAAGAATTACAAATGCTTATTTCAGATTGTAAAGTGATGGAAATGGATTCCAAGGAACCACTTTTTACATGGTCAAACAATAGGCCAGGCGTGGCCAATGTCCAAGAGAGGTTAGATAGTGTTTTAGTTAACCTGGTATGGCATTATTGCTTCCCTAATGCTCAGGTTCTACATGAAGCCCGTATAGGGTCTGATCGTAGTACAGTCATTATTGACTTGGGATTTCCAAAAAAAGGGGGTTCCATACAGCTTCAAGATTGAAGCTAAATGGTTGGAGGCTCAGGAATGTGAGAATACAACAAGAATGGGATGGAGTCCCCATACTGTAGATCTGTTCAATTTTCTACATCAAGGAAACTGGAGAACTGCAGCCGAGAGTTACGAAGATAGAGTAGAATTAAATTTGGCAACAACAATAAATGGCTTGCAAAACTTCAAGGACAATTAATGAAAATTCAAGGATCAGTCCCAACCATTTATAATTTGTAGAAAGCGGCAAAAATTAGTTTCCAGATAGACGTGATATGGAGACAAGAGAACTTTATTGGTGGTAGAGGTCAAGGATCAACTGGCATCAAGTTGGTGACTAGAATACCAGGTTCTTCCACATGACCACACTACAAAGCGACAAAGGAATCAATTGGTAAAATTAAAAACATCGGGTGGTATTTGGCTTGACTAAGAGGATGAAATCAATGAACACATGAACACGTTATATGCCATCACCCTAGCACTATCCTGGGGGCCCTCGATTATTTCAAGATGGCGTTTGAACACTGACTAGAGTTTGAACGAGGATGCCTTGTGTCAAACTTCTCCAATTCTATTTTTTTATGATCCCGATGACTGGGGTGTAACGACGAGGTATCGGGTTATACAGTACTCACGGGTATTTCTGCAGGTTAATGGGTGATCAACGGGTTGAGAAATGACACCAAAATTTTGGTGCGTCAAAGCTTGGTATCAGAGCTTAGGTTCTCGATTACCTTAGACTGGAGGGTATATTGGTTTAAGACATCACATTCATTATGTAATACATGTTATGTGTATTAAATGCTACATATTGTGTGATATGATATTGTATGCATGATTAAATATGTATGTGAATGAGATACTAGGGTTAGAAAACATAAGAGAAAGAAAGAAAGTGGAAGTTTACAGTTTGGGTGTCTATTGGTAGGTGGCATACATCCTACTAGTGAGACAAGAGAAAAAGTTCCCAACTTTTAACTTTAATCCCTAACTTTGGGATGCTAAAATAATGTCTATTGCTATCTTACTTGCATAGATGGAAGTAGAGGAAGAGGACAATAGAATGGTCAAAGGCGTCGATGGAACAACCAACTGCCACCACCACCACCATCGGCCATTGATCAACAAGCCTTCATGGGTCAGGATCCCATAATTACAAGACATCTCAGTCCTAGTCATCGATGGGGCCTCCATACACATTTTTCAATCCTCCTTATCCTATCATGGACCAGGGAAGTTTGTTCTAGTTCTGGGGTACTACATAGGCCCCTATTACTTCATGTGCGAAAACTCTACAATCAGGCCAAATGGGCTAGGATTTAGGCCAAGTCCGAGGGTAGGGCTTGTCAGTAGGGACTTCAGAGACCTAGGGGTGAATCTACGCCATCACACCCTCAAGAGGAGCAGGTGAATTAGTCGATGATTCAGGGTACATTTCTTCTCTCTTGCTTATGGGCAAGGGTATTATTTGATTTAGGTGTGTCTCATTCATTCATTGTTGCATCGTGTGTAAAGGATTTGAGTTTAGAGCTTGAGAACTTAGAGGATCTATTACAAGTGAGGTCTCTCCTAGAAGATAGGGTTTGCATTGATAAGATATGTTAGGGATGTGAGTTAGAGATCTCATAGATTCAACTCACTATGGACCTTAGGGTCATGCACATGTCGAAGTTTGATGTCATCCTTATGATGGATTGGTGGGCGGTACTCTGAGTTATCATTGACTATAATCGGAAGAGGGTCACTACTTATACACTAGAGAGAGTTTGTTTCAAGTTTCTAGCAGAAAAACACAATGGTGTACTCCAATCTGTATATAATGTTCATTGGCGTGGGTAGTTGATGGGTTGAATTTTGAGCCTTACACTTGAGGACAAGGTGAGATTGGAGTTTGGTCTACCTTGGGTAATTTACGAATATACAAATGTTTTTTCAGATGAGTTACCGGGATTGCCTTCACATCGGGATGTAGACTTTGCCATTGAGTTACAACTCGATGTATCCCTTATTTCTATGATGTTGTATAGGAAAGCATCAACGGAGTTGTAAGAACTTAAGGTCCAGTTTCAAGAATTATTAGACAAGGAATTTATTAGATCGAGTACCTCACTTTGCGGGTGCTCTGGTGCTTTTTGCCAAGAAGAAGGACAAGACCCTTAGGCTATGTATAAACTACTGGTAGTTGAATCAGGTCACCATCAAGAACAAGTACCCATTGCCGAACATAGATGACTTATTTGACCGACTAAGAAGGGCACGAGTTTACTCTAAAATAGATCTGCGTGCGGAATACCATTAGTTGAGGATTAGGGAGGCCAGTATCCCTGAGATAGCATTTAGGACACGATATAGGCATTTTGAGTTTGTTGTTATGCCCTTTGGTTTGACAAATGCCCCGGTGACATTCATAGATCTCATGCATAGGGTATTCCAACGTTATTTATATCAGTTCATCGTGGTCTTTCTTGATAACATCCTAATCTACTCCAAGTCCAAGGAGGAGCATAAGGGTCTTGAGGATTATTCTCTAGACCTTGAGAGACCACCAGTTATACACCAAGTTCAACAAGTGTTAATTTTGGCTTACGCAGTTGAAGTTTTTAGGACATGTGGTGTCGACTTTGGGTGTGTCATTGGACCTGAAGAAGGTTGAAGCAGTTATGAATTGGTAGAGGCCGAAGTTAGTGTTTGAGATACACATTTTTTTGGGATTAGCAGGATATTATCAGTGGTTCATTAAGGACTTCTCACGGCTAGCTGCACCTATTACTAGGTTAACCTGGATAGATGTCAAATTGCAATGGGATGACTCATGTGAGAGGGAATTCTACAAGTTGATAAGGTGACTTACTTCAGCTCATATTTTGATAGTCTCGGAGAGGAAAGAGGTACACAGTATATTGTGATGCCTCAAAGGACGGACTAGGATGTGTATTGATGCATTCTGGGAGGGTTGTAGATTATGGTTCATGGTAGTTGAAGAGCTACGGGCAGAACTACCCCACGTACGACATAGAGTTGGTGGTTGTTGTCTTTACCTTGAAGGAATGGTTCCACTATTTGTATAGAGAGAAGTTGAGGTGTTCTTAGATCACAAGAGTCTGAAAATACATTTTCACACAGCGAGACCTCAACATGAGGCAGAACAGGTAGATGGAGTACCTAGAGGACTATGACTTCACTTTGCATTACCATCATGAAAAAACAAATGTGGTGGTTGATGCACTTAGTCGAAAGTCACGGGAAATCTTAGCTAATATAACTTCCTAAGAGTGGTGGATGGTCTAGATTATGGGACAGTTCAGTCTACACTATAGGGGGTGGGCTCAGGGCACTTTGGGCAGCCTAAGTGGCTATGCCTTTTTTATTGAGAAGGGTGATCGAGTCCTATGGGCAATTAACAAAGATATTTTCCATCAAGGACCGGGTATAGTAGGGTAAGGGGAAAAATTATGGTTCCACTATTTACAGATCTATGAGAGGAGATCTTTAGGGACTTTCATTACTCCTGTTTTGCTATGCATCCTGGTGACATGAAGATGTATCATGATCTTCGCCACCAATATTATTGGAGCGGGATGAAGAGAAATGTTAGAGACTTTGTTAGTAGATGTCTAATATGTCAGCAAGTCAAAGCTAAGCACTAGAGACCAAGAGGTTTGCTCCAGCCTTTGGAGGTGGCTAAGTGGAAGTGGTAACACGTCAATATGAATTTTTTGACCCACTTGCCACGAACATCATGTGGGTATGATACGATATGAGTGATAGTGGCTTACGAAGTCAACACACTTTTTAAGGGTGCGGATGACCTTCACACTGGAGGAATTCTGTAAGTTGTATATACGAGAGATAGTCATGTTGCATGGGGTACCCATGTCTATAGTATCTGACCAAGACCCTAGGTTCATAGCTCACTTCTAGGAGAATTTTTAGAGAGCTATAAGCACACAGTTGATGATGAGTATAACTTTTAATCCCTAGACAGATGGTCAGTCAAAGATGACCATCCAAATTTGGAGGACATGCTTTGAGTATGCTTCCTTGACCTCAAGGGTAGCTAGGAAGAACACTTACCCTTAGTGGAGTTCACATATATTAACAGTTACCAGATGAACATACAAATGACACCCTATGAGGTGCTTTATGGGAGGCGTGTCATTCTCTGGTCTGTTGGACAGAGGTTGCAGAGGGATCTTCTTTGGGTCCAAACTTGATTAGGGACACCTCAGGGAAGATGGATTTTTATAGAGAAGCGTCTTCTTACAGCACAGAGGTGACAAAAGAGCAACATAGAGAGGCGATGGAGACCTCTAGATTTCAAGGTTGGAGATCACGTCTTCTTGAAGGTTATGCATAAGAGAGGAGTGGTTGGATTTGGAAAATGGAGAAAGCTGTCGCCAAGGTATATCGGGCTCTTCGAGGTACTTGAGATGGTTGGTATAGTTGCTTACTGGCTGGCATTACCGGCAAATCTATCTAGTGTTCTTGCGATGTTCCATCTCTTCATGCTCTGGAAGTACACTCCAGATCCTGCACATGTGGTGAATTGGGGTGAGTTGGTTGTTAATGCGGATGAGACCTTTCAAAAGGGACCGGTGCATATTATGGATAGTCGAGAGTAGTGCATGATTTATTTTCCTTACTTCTCATACGAACCCAATTATGTGCATGGCTTATAATGAAGGCTGAGTGTCACTCTCACTCAAGCTCGTACAGGATGCAGAGAAATTGTGCGTGGATGAAAAAAACGTGTATGAATAAGCAAAAATACTCCCCAACTATAGAGAGACTTATAGTGTTTTTTTTACTTGGAATGGTATTCCAAGGTCGTCTCATGAGGAAAGGAAAGGTCAAGTGTTTTTGAAAGTGATTTGTGAAAGGAAAAAATAGAAAATATTGTGATTTGAAGTTTGGTGGTTTGTGTTTTGGGAAATATGCAAATGAAAAGAGAGTTGGCTAATCCATAGAGTTCATTCCAATGAGTATGTGCTTGACTTTCAGTTCACCCTAATCTCCGAACATGAACCCAGACTGTGTGTATATGGCTTATACAAAGTGGTGAGTTTCACTTTCCCTTGGGTTCAGTGCAAGAAATAAGGAAAACGTGTGTGTTAATGAAAATGCATGTGTGTGTGCAAAAGTGATCCCCATGCATAGAGAGACTTGCAATGTCGTGTTTTACTTGGATGAATATTTCAAAGTCGTCTTCTCAAGGAAGGAAGGTCGAATTATGGTGAAGGTGATTTTGTAAACAAATGAAAAGTGTAAAATCTTAGGAGTTATGTGTTTTGGTGGGTGGAGTTTTTGATAAAATGCAAGAGAACAAGGTTGGCTAATCCGAATAGGTCATTGCAATGGGAATGCCAAATCAACTCAATTCATTCCATCAATGGTGTCTAAGTGCTTGATTGATTCATAGGAAGTGAGGGACTAATATGGAGACGTAGGCTCAAGCATACCCCGTGACAAGTCTATGGTGTATCAAGAGCCCACAACCATGTCTGCACTCAATCTAGTCAAACTAAACCACTTTACATTACAAGGAAGAATGAATGAGAGTCAATTTCACATACCTAAGACGAAATTCCTTTTGGATTAGCCAACTAAAATTCTAGCTACTCATAATAAAAGGAAAGCCCAACACAAAGTAAAGAAACATGGAAGAGAAATGGAGCATGAAACTTGTATTAATGAAAGAGAAGAGTTAAACTACAAGTGAAATAGCATTCATGACCAAAATACAAATATTGAAAGCAAATACCCAATTGTAGAAATTGAAATACTAAAAACAACTAGCTAAACTTGCATACAACTTAAATAAAAGATTTTGATGTGAAAAGGGGGAAGATTACAAGTGATTTGAGGCTTATAACACTAAAAATGGAAAATAAATATGAAAACCCAACTTTCTCTTTCTAAAACTTTATCTTCAACCTTGGAGCTTCTCTATCTATACTACTCCTAAGCTTAGGTAGTCTCCCTCTTTCAAAAGCTTGTAAAATCTGAATTATAGTATAAGACTTGGTTCAAATTCGTCCATACCCCCTCCATGGTCTATGAGAGTTGACATCCAAGCATGGGGAAGGGGTTGGACACTTACTCAAGCAAGGATAGGCCATGCCAGCAACCCACCAAGCCTCCCTCTTTATCTATCTTCCTCTTCCATGTTCTTTCTTCCAAAGTTAGATTATAGGTATAGGGAAGCATGCTTGCAAGTAGAATATGTCAAGGTATGTGTGGGAGAAGTAGAGGTGGGCCCACAGAACAGTTGGAGAAGAGATTGTAGCTTTCTGGCGTTTTTGGGTAAAACCTACTGGTAGGTTTTGGTTTCCTTCTACCGGTAGGTTGTAAGGTGGGGGGGTGGTAGCTCAAGACCTGATTTCATAAATTTGTCATAACTTTTGATCCCACCACCCGATTGGGCTGAAATTTTGATACCAGATAGAGGACATCCAGATCTACAACTTTTATTTTTTAAACTTGTTCAGATTCAAAGTGGATCATGGTCAAAAATTGAAAAAACTGAGGTACTCCTACAAAATAGTGCAGGTACCGGTACCAAAATTCCTGTAGGCTTAGATACCGGTACCTATGATACCAAGTACAACTACCTCAATTTATTTTGCTTTAAAGCCTCCTAATCCTCATGCAATGTGTTTATCTTTGCACTACTCATCCACACTTAGTTGCAAGATTCTAAAAGCCATCATTTACCCTATGATTACCTGCAACAACAAAATTTCAGCATTATTTATAAATTCGAGTAACTCTAAGTAATTAAATGCAAAGTTGAGTTAAAATGCATGTAATGAGGCCCTTAAATATGCAATATTACGTACTCATCACACCCCCCAACTTAGGCTTTGCTAATCCATAACAAACTAAATGTAAAAATTAAGCAAACAAAAAAAAAAACTAGACTAATTCCGCTATTGTATTTAGCATATTCAACAAGCTTTTAAACCCTTAGATGATCCCTAGTGGACGATTTTTGTCCCGTGAAGGTACCTACAAACTTCTTTTCCTTGTATCCAACATTTGAAACATATGCCTTTATCATAACTAGCACTAGGATGTCAAAAATAGCTTGGTCCAATGCACCCGAACTAATCACATATGAATCACTTCATAGCCTTAAATGCTATTCTAGATTATCCACCTACACATTTTCTTTTAGAACTCGTGTGTATGTGAAATGAATATATAATTTAAGCATTTACTCAGCGGAATGTACATTCACTTAGCTATCCAAATTCAGCTTTGATGCAAAATTCACCAAGAGTTTTTCTTAAAAATGAACAACTCAATGATTATCTGAGCATGCTCTCCATGTGTATATGTGAGATAGAATCTTATGCACAAACCAAAATGCTCACTTATAATCCAAAAATGATGTGCATGCATAACAATTGAAATGAACTTGGCATAATCTCATGAATGGAATGTTAGGGCACTAGATAGCAAAACCAACTTTTCTTATCATTTAAAGTGTGCTCTCACCATACTTTCTGTAGATCATTTAAGGATTTCAAGGTTTGTAATAAGGCATTGGGGTGATACTTGGGTTGAGTGAAATGAAGGGTTAGAGGGAGACGAAAAGGGTTATTCCGAGGGCATAACATTTATTATCAAAAATCTCTTTTGTGGAATTTTCAACATTACACCTTCACTAAACTTTGTCTTTTTTTTTCTCAATATTTTTCTTTTCTTTTCTGTGCTTTTCTTTTTTTTTTTTCTTTTTTTTTCTTGTTCAACCCCCCTTTTTCTCATTTTTCTTGGTTTTCCCTCTTCTTTTTCATTCAATGCTATTCATCCCTTTTTTGGGTTTCCTCACCACACTTCCTTTCTTTTATGATCAATCACAGTTAGTCTCGGAACAACCAAGGTGTGGTAATTTTAATCATTTTGCACTGCCTTGGTCAATCATGTGGCATGGAAACGAATTTTCAATTAAAGCTCAATCACGGCACTAGGGATAATTTTTTCACAAGAAAAAGGCTAAGGCTCAATGCAATTCAAAGATGGTCTAAGATCATTTCTAGATAAGCATGAGGAGGCATGTTGGCATTTTAAGAGAAAGTTAATCTACCATCCACATGCATTCTAACCAAAGTAAGCATAATGAGATTATTGAACAGATTTGAATTTGAAAAATTGTACCTTTGAGTAAATGTAAGTTCCCTCCAACAAGGATTGACACTAAATCTCACATGAGTACTTACTTCATCTCCACTACGTATGTCCAGCTCTAAAATGTGGATCCAATCAGTAAATTACCGAAATAACACATTCAAGGTGCATTATGGTTGAGTTTGAAAGAAAACACATATGTGATACTCTGGCATAGGATAAACTTCTATGATGTACTTTTGTGTTCAAAGTTCAAAATGAAGATTAAGCAATCACAAATCCCATAACAATTATATAGTTCAATATTAGATATTTTTCACAAAAAATGTCCAAAATTTTCACATTTCCAACTATTTTGTACAAAAAGTGGTGGAACATGTAAATGGTGCACCTCACCCCCCAACTTGAACCATGCATTATCCGCGATACACAAGGAATCATGCAATGAGAAAAATAAAAGTAACATGGGAAATAAGATACCCATCAAACATTAAAGGGAAAATGAAACACAAAAAAGCTTGTTTACACCCCCAACTTAGACTTGAACATGATACTAAATAAGATTTGTTACGATAAAGCTAAAAATGAATTGAGTCCAAATTAGGGAGAGGTACCCAACTTAATGCTAAAATCTACACTACAACATCATGAAAAATAAAAATATAAAAATAAAAGAAATCTAAGTATTGTGTACATGAAAGCAAACAAAAAGGACTCATGTCAATCCGGCTTCAATTCGGATATGAGATTGAGCCCATTGATTTTTTTTATTTTAATTTTTTTTTGTTGTATAAATGCCTTTCCTAACCAATCTATCCAACAATACAATAGATAATGATTCAAAATTCTCAACAAAATAGAGGTGCACACAAGTTTATGCAATTCCAACAATGGAGTATTCAATTTTTCTTTATAAATTTCTACACATAACTCCATTTTTATGCACTCCCCATGTTGAAAATTGTGAACCTCAACACCACTCTTTGATGGCAAATTGTCCTTGGGCTTATAAGCCTCATGTGAGATAATAGCTTCATTAAATTTTTCATAATCAAGAGTGGTGGAAGATTCATCATCAATTTGCATTCCATAGAAATGATCATCCTCAATATATTGACTATGCTCAAGATAATGTTCTTCACAATTATTAATTATGATATTAGTCAATGTAGTATGGTCATCTCTAATTTAAGAAAATAGTTGGGCTACTTGGGGCATTGACTTCCATTTGGAATAGCATAAACTTGCAAAGAGTATTTTCCATTTCTTGTTCGGTTGAGTCCTCATATGTTGGATAGTGGCAAAATTTATTTGGAGGTGTGAGATTGGATGAAAAATTATAAGGTTTGTTCTCTCAAACATAACTCGGATAACTCGGTGCAACATATTCGTCAGGGTAAAAGATTTCGGTGGCCAATATTGAAATTGATCATTCATAGACAAAGTTTTAAACTATAAAATTTAATGGGCACTCACTAGTGATGTGCTTATACTCATCACAAATCTCGCACACATTTTCAAACTTTGGGGCATTTAACACATTATCATAAAAATTAGGAAACATAACGTAAAACACAAACTACAACAAACTATTTACAATCTAGATGATATACCTTGGCCCATGAGGAAAATCATGAGACTTACCTATGCCATCCCAAATCACCTTCGAAACTTAACACTTTGCCTTCCCCGACTACGACGCTAAAAATGCTTAACTTTTGGTTCACCCTAAGCTTCGAACACGAACACGAACTTGGACTATGTGTATATGGCTTATACAAAGTGGTGAGTGTCACTCTCCCTCGTGTTTAATGCAGGAAATGGAAAAAATGTGCCTGTGAATGAAATTGCATGTGTGTGTGTGCAAAAGTGCTCCCCAAGCATAAAGAGACTTCCAATGTCGTGTTTTACGTGGAATTGAGTATTCCAAGGTCGTATCCTCAAGGAAGGAAGGTCGAATTATGGTGAAGGTGATTTTTTAAAGAAATGAAAAGTGTGAACTCTTGTGAGTTTTGTGTTTTGGTGAGTAGAGTTATTGATAAAATGCAAGAGAACAAGGTTAGCAAATCTGAAGCGGTCATTCCAATGGGAATGCCAAATAAACTCAATTAATTCCATCAACGGTGTCCCAGTGCTTGATTGACTCGTAGGAAGTGAGGAACTAATTTGGAGATGTAGGCTCAAGCATACCCTGTGACAAGTCTACAGTGTATCAAGGGCCTACAACCATGTCCGCACTCAACCTAGTCAAACCAAACCACTTTACACTATGAGGAAGAATGAATGAGAGTCGATTTCACATACCCAAGGAAATTCCTCTTAGATTAGCCAACTAAAAATCTAACTACTCATAATAAAAGGAAAGGCCAACCCCAAGTATAGAAACATGGTAGAGAAATGGAGCATGAAACTTCTATTAATGAAAGAAAAGATTTAAACTACAAGTGAGATAGCATTCAAGACCAAAATAAAAATATTGATAGCAAATACCCAAATGTAGAATTGAAATTCTAAAAACAACTAGCTAAAATTGCATACAACTTAAATTAAAGAGTTTGAAGTGAAAAGGGGGAAGATTATAAGTGATTTAAGGCTTACAACAACAAAAATGGTGAAGAAATATGAAAACCCAACTTTCTCTCTCTAGAACATTATCTTTAACCTTGAAGCTTCTCTCTCTGTACTACTACTAAGCTTAGGCAGCATCCCCCTTTAAAAAGCTTGTAACATCTGAATTATAGTATAAGACTTGGTCCAAATTCATCCATACCCCCTCCATGGTCTATGAGAGCTGACATCCAAGCATGGGGAAGGGGTTGGACACTTACACAAGCAAGGACAGACCATGCTTGCAACCCACCATGCCTCCCTCTTTGTCTCTCTTCTTATTCCATGCTCTTTTTTTCAAAGTCAGATTCTAGGTGTAGGGAGGTATGCTTGTATGCAGAATATGTCAGGGTATGTGTCGGAAAAGAGATTGTAGATTTTTGACATTTTTGGGTAAAACCTACCGGTTGATTTTTGTCCAGTAGGTTTTGGTTTCCTTCTACCAGTAGGTCGTATGGGGGTGCTAGCTAAGGACCAGGTTTCAAAAATTTGTCATAACATTTGATCCCACCATCCGATTGAGCTGAATATTTGACACTAGATAGAGGACGTCCAGTAGGCATAGATACCGGTACCTATGATACCGAGTACCACTATCTCCTAGATTTTTTTCACTTTAAAGCCTGCTAATCTTCAAGCAAGGCCATTGGCCCTGGACGACCTCCGGCGAGGTTTGTCTAGACGGAGGAAGAGAGATGAATCCGAGGAGGACTCGACCCAATCCACCCGACGCCCAGGAAATGAGGGGCTTATCGATGAACTCAAGGACTTCAGAAGGCATCCCGTCAGGGAAGAAATTGACCTCAGAGCCCGGTTAGACTCCAGGAGAGAGGGTAAGGCTGTCTAGGATGAGGCCGAGGACGAAGTCATACAAACACCCTTTACGAGGGAGATCAGTGAGATGGAGGTCTCAAGAAAGTTTGTCGTGTCGCGGTTCAAAACTTATGACGGGCGGTCCGATTTCGAAGCCCATGTCAGGCAATACAAGCAGATGATGTCCCTCTATCATTCGGACCAACGGTTTCTCTGCCGAGTGTTTCCTATGAGCTTGGGGGACTCTGCGATGAAGTGGTTCGAAGTGGTTCCCCCCAACAGCATTGGGTCCTGGAAGGAGTTGACTAAGCAGTTCCTGGCTCGATTCATTACGGGGAGTAAGCGCCCCCAAGGACATTGGATCATTGCTGACCCTCAGACGGAGGGAATCCGAGACTCTTCGTCAGTACGCCATCCGATACTGGGAAGAGGTTAATGAGGTAGAAGGCTCCTCAGAGGTCATGGCGGCAGCATCTTTCTGGCTCGGCTTGGCGAGGGACACGAACCTGTACCGATCCCTGACCAAGAAGACTCCCTCGGACATGGGGGAACTAATGGCCCTAATAAACAAATACTCAAGGGTTGAGGACGAGATGGGAAGCAGCAAAGGCTGAGCCCTCCAATCTAAGAAAAAGAGAAGGAGCGGGCAGATATTCTCCGAAAAGGATTGTTGCCCCCTCCAGGGGGTCCGTCCAAAGGAATTCACACCGTGTTCAAGGAACCCATTTTCAAGCTGCTCCATAAATTCAAGCACGAGCCGTTCTTCAAATGGCCGCCCAGGATGCAGAGCGACCCCTCCACCCGTGATCAAAAGGTTAGGTGTTCCTATCACCGGGATTTCGGGCATCGCACCGAAAGCTGCAGGGTGTTCAAATCGTTCTTGGAAAGCTTGGTCCAAGACGGGTATTTGAAAGAATACATAGAGCCCAAGCCAGATGAGAGACGAGTCTTTGCCCCAACCGAGGAGCCGGACAACATCATAGATGTCATCCATATATGTCCCCTGGATCGCCCCACGTCCAAGGAACTCGAGTCCGACCTCAAGAGGGTAGCTTTTACCAGGAAGGTAGCCGAGGTTGATGTAGGGCCACCAAGTAAAAGGGCCAGGACGGGTGAGCTTGGCATTACATTCTCCGACGCAGATTTGACAGGCGTAGTGACTCCTCATAACGACGCCCTTGTCTTGACCCTGAGGATAGGGAAATTCGATGTCAAAAGGATTTTGATAGACTCTGGAAGCTCCTCGGAGGTGATGTACTTCGAAACTTTGAAACGGATGGGTCTTGGCCCCAAAGACCTCACCAAAGTCAGGACACCCCTCATCGGGTTCAACGGCTCGTTCGCCCTGCCCGTGGGGAAAATCACATTGCCACTTGTCACAGGTCCCTTTGTCATCGACACCGAGTTTGTCGTGATTGACACGGACTCTCCCTACAACGTGATTATGGGGCGAACATGGCTGCATGCGTTGGGAGTAGTGCACTCCACTTTCCACCAGAAGTTAAAATTCGCCACGCCAGAGGGTATCATGGAGATCCGGGAGGACCAAGCGTCCGCGAAAAACTATTTTTATTCAGCCGTTCGAGCCGGGGCGTCCAGCCAGGAGAAGGGGCGAGCACCGGAAGAGATTATGGAAAAATAGCAATTACAGTCCGGGCGTCCAGGAATGGATGACCCCCGGATAGACCCAACTGAGCGGTCAGTAGAAGACCTCCGGAAGGTGCCCTTGGTAGAGGGAGAAGAAGAAAGGTATTTCTTAGTTGGGACCTCGATGCCCACAGCCGAACAGGAGGAGATGATCGAGTTCCTAAGGGGAAATACAGACGTGTTCGCCTGGAACGAAATGAAAATGACGGGGGTAGACCCCAAGATAATCACACACAGGCTGCATGTTGACCCGTCGCACAAGCCAGTCAAACAGAGGCCACGACGCATGGCCCCACATCATACCAGCGCAGTCAACGAGAAAATCGACAAACTCCTGAAGGCCGACGCCATTCGAGAGATACAGTTCCCAGAATGGCTGTCTAATACGGTGTGTGCAAAGAAGAAAGGGGGGAAATGGCGTGTCTGCGTAGACTTTACAGATCTGAACAAAGCATGTTCCAAGGACGACTATCCCCTGCCAAAGGTGGACCAGCTGGTAGATGCCACTGCCGGATATGAACGAATGGACTTCCTGGATGCCCGAGTAGGATATCATCAGATCCCTCTCTATCCCCCGGATCAGGAAAAGACGGCGTTTATCACTCCAAAGGAGTTTACTGTTACAAAGTGATGCCGTTTGGACTAAAGAACGCCGGGGCGACATACCAAAGGCTGATGAATCGGATGTTCAAAAAGCAGATCGGCAACACCATGGAGGTCTACATAGACGATATGTTGGTGAAGAGCAAACGGAGTTGTGATCATCTGACAGATTTGGCGGATACCTTCTCCACCCTCAGGGAGTATGGGCTGAAGCTGAATGCGGCGAAGTGTGTTTTCGGAGTGGAGTCAGGTAAATTCCTCGGATACCTGGTTAGTCAACGAGGAATCGAAGCCAACCCGGATCAGATTCAAGCAATCCTGGACATCCGGAGCCCCCGCACTGTCCGAGAAGTCCAGAAACTCACGGGGATGCTGGCTGCACTTAATCGTTTCGTCTCACGCTCCTCGGACAAATGCAAACCCTTTTTCGGAGCAATCAAGAGTGCTGGGAAGAATATGTGGAACCAGGGGTGCGAGGACGCCCTGGCTGGAATCAAAGAATACCTGAGGACTCTTCCAACCTTGTCCGTCCCCATCCAGGGGGAGATGCTGTTCTTGTACCTGGCAGTATCTGAGTTCGCGGTAAGCGGGGTACTTATCCGTGAGCATGAGCACCGCCAGAAGCCGATTTACTATATAAGCAAGGCACTCCTGGACGCAGAGACAAGATACCTACCCCTAGAGAAACTGGCCCTATCCCTGGTCACCACTGCAAGAAAACTGCGACATTATTTCCAGGTGCACCCAATCACTGTCCTTACCGATCAGCCCTTGAAAGCGATCTTGAGGAAAACAGAACTCTCCGGAAGGATTTCCAAGTGGGCAGTAGAATTGGGGGAGCACGATATTCATTTCAAACCCCGAACTGCGATAAAAGGTCAAATATTGGCAGACTTCATAGTTGAGTTTTCGGGGGAGCATCCCGTTCTAGAAGGACCGCCTCCTCCCAACTTAGCGTCTCCAACGAATTGTGAAGGATCGTCATGGCTTTTTGTGTGTGGACGGTTCGTCAAATAGTAAGGGGTCTGCAGATGGGATTATTGCAGAGCAGGCCGTTCAGCTAGATTCAAGGCTTCGAATAATGAAGCTGAATACGAGGCCCTCATCTCAGGACTTCGGTTAGTTGAGGCGACTGGAGTTACCGATTTAATCGTGCATTGTGATTCCATGCTGGTAGTCAATCAAGTCAACGGAGAGTTTGAAACGAGGGACCCTAGGATGAAGGCCTACCATCACCAGGCGACGACTGTAATCCGGAGGTTCGGCCGGATCGAAATCAAACAAGTGTCCCGGGACAAGAACACACATGCCGACGCCCTGGCTTGTCTAGCCTCGGCGGTGGACTCCTCCCAGTCGCGCAGGATCACCATTGAATACCTTCCTGCATCCTGCATAGACCATGCTCCCGAGGCAATGGTCATCCAGGACGCACACAAGCCGCCCAGTTGGATTGATCCCTTTCTCAGGTTCCTAACAACAGGAGATCTCCCGGAGTGTTCAAAGGAAGCAAGGAAGATAAAACTCAAAGCTCCAAGATTTTGGGTCTCTCCGGATCAGAAACTGTATCGGAGATCTTTCTCAGGGCCTTACTTGCTATGCGTCCAAGAAGACCAAGTACAAGACCTTCTCTATGAGGTACATGAAGGAATATGCGGGGGGCACTCTGGGGGGCGATCGATGGCACACCGCATCATGTCTCAGGGATATTGGTGGCCGCAAATGCAAAGGGATACGCGCGCATACGTCCAAAAATGCGACCAGTGTCAGAAGTTCTCCCCTGCAATCAGGCAACCCGCGGGGGACTTACACCCCCTGACCAGCCCTTGGCCATTCGCCCAGTGGGGGCTCGATTTGGTTGGACCCCTGCCTAAGGCTCCAGGAAATAGGAAGTTCCTCATTGTGGCCACAGATTACTTCACCAAGTGGGTAGAGGCGGAGCCGTTGACTCATATCCGCGACATAGATGCCAAAAAGTTCGTCTGGGAGAACATAATCATCAGGTTTGGGATTCCCCGGGCACTGGTGTCGGATAACGGGACTCAATTCACCGGCGGGCGTTTCAAGTCTTTCTGTGAGCAACTCGGGATCCGTAATTTCTACTCCACCCCTGCCTACCCTCAAGCCAACGGGCAGGCAGAGGCCTCCAACAAGACAATTATCAATGGGATCAAGAAGAGGTTGGAGAAAGCCAAGGAAAATGGGCGGAAGAACTATTAAACATTTTGTGGGTGTACAGGACCACCCCTCGGTCCTCGACAGGAGAAACCCCATACTCCCTGGCATACGGAATGGAGGCAATCATACCCCTCGAAGTAGGGCTCCCGACCATAAGGACCCAAGCTTTCGACGAAGGGGGGAATGACCGTCAACTTGGATTGGATTTGGATCTAGTGGAAGAAAGAAGGGAGGCAGCCGCCCTGAGGATAACTAAGTATCAAGAGAAGATTTCCCAACTATACAACAGAAGGGTCAAAGCGCGAGAATTCCAAATAGGCGATCTGGTCCTCAGAAGGGTAACGGCCAATACCCGTGATCCAACAGAGGGAAAAATGGGACCTAACTGGGAAGGGCCTTACAAAGTGATATCAATCGGGGCACCGGGTCGTACAGATTAGAAGGCATGGATGAAAAACTTGTAATGCGACCATGGAATGTTATGAATCTAAAGAAATATTACTTTTGAAGTATCCTCTCCCTCAAGTGCTTGCCAACGACAAAGATAAAGGGCAAGGCCCTGGGGACAGAGTTCAAGGGCTCCTGTCCCCGAAGCAAATACAGGAGCAAGCCTCCTGGAAGAGCAAGGCCCTGGGGACAGAGTTCAAGGACTCTTGTCCCCAAAGCATATACAGGAGCAAGCCTCCTGGAAGGGCAAGGCCCTGGGGACAGAGTTCAAGGACTCCTGTCCCCGAAGCAAACACAAGAGCATGCCTCTTGAATGGGCGAGCAGCCCTGAAGACAATTCAAAAAAAAAAAAAAACATTACTGTACGCAAAAAAGGAAAAAGAACTCGTGATTTATTTCAAGAAGAGGGGCTTTGCGTCCCCAAAGGCTACAAAAGAAAAAAAAAAGAGTACAATCAAAAAGAAAAAAGGGGCTTTCATCTGGCCCCGGGCATCTCCAGAACATCAGCCGAGGGCGAATCAGCAAAAAAAGGTTGAGAAGCTTCTGGAGCAGGCAGGAGAGGTACTTCGGCAACAGGGAGATCTTGGGCACCTTGAGGATCAGGAGCATGGTCCGACGGGGCGTCTTCGGACAAGTCCACTATCACTGCCTCGGGCGGATCCGCCGGATTTGCACCGGCGTTGGGACCTCATCCTCGGCAGCAATCTCTGCTTCGGCCCGTGCCATCTCTGCCGAGGGCACGTACTTGTGCATTTGGAAGAGCGGGGAGTCTGACGGGATTCCAGCAGACTGGAGCGCCTCGTCCCACCCTTTCTTGAAGAACTCCTTGCTGTTTTCCTCAAGAGCAGGGAGCACGTCATCGGCGAACTCTTCCCGGAGTTGCTCCTCCGATTTTCTGTTCAGTGCCTCGGCTCTGATCCTGTCCAGCTCCTGGGTGAGAGCCAGACAGCTTTCCTCTGAGCCAACCGCCCTCTCCTCCGCGACAGAAAGACGCCGCGTCTGCTCGGTAATCCTCCCCTCAGCATCGGCAAGGGCAGCACTTAGCTTTTCAGCGCCAACCTTAGCCGACTCGGCATCCTTGAGGAGTTGTTCAATTTGAGCAGCCTGCCCCGCCAGGGTAGAGTCCCTGGCAGCTACATCCTCCATTGCTCGGGCGAGGGCCCCCTCCGCCTCCTCCTTCTGCTCTCGGGCCCTCTGGAGGTCCATCCTAGACCCATGGTACCGCGCAGCTATTATGGAGATCTGCTGGGTAGCCTGCAAAGGAGGGAAAAAGGTGTCACAAAAATGGAAAGCAAGAGAGAAGAAACCAAAGCAAAAATGAACTTACCACCAGGGAATTCTGGATGATGGAGCGAACAACACGTTCGTTGAACGCCCCCTGTGAGCCGCCATGTCAGCCTCGAAATGCAGTGTCTCACTCACTGCATTGGCGACATGAGGATCCAGCAAAATGGAATCATCGACCCTGATCACTCGGTTCATGTGATCGGTGGCTCGGGGATTCCACTCCGCGGCTTCCACTGTCGGCGGAAGGGGAGGGGAGTCTGCTGCTGCTGTTGTTGCTGTTGTCGTTGCTGTTGCTGTTGCTGCTGTTGCGGAGGAGCAGGGGGTAACCCACGGCCTCTCCCGCTTTGCTGCTGAGCGGGAGATGCCCTGGATCCTCTGCCGAGGCCATCGTGCCTATGCTTGACCCTTCTCTCCTCCTCTACCTGAGGATCCCGGTCACGCACTTGACCCCGACTGAGAACTCTTGATGGGGTGGAACTGGTCCCTGCAGATGGGGCGCCGCCGGTCGATCCTCGACCCCTCCCGGCAGCAAGGGCTTGCCTCTGCCTCAGGAACCCCAGGTCAATACGAGGCGTGTTGGACATCGCGACCTCGAGGGCGTCCTCGGCGTCTAGAGATTGAAGAACTTGGAAGTCTGGCCACAAGTCTCCTCCCGAAGTCCCCACCTCGGCGTCCGAAGGAACAACGTCCTCTCTGACCCCGAGCTCTTCAACTACTCCCTCTACCTCTGCCTCCGAAGCCCGATCAGGGTCTTCCTCCAAGTTTTCCTCGACCTCCTGCCTCGCCGCCTGATCGAAGAGTTCAGACCACTGCGAAGGCTCAAAAGGCTGAGGAAGCTGTGAAAATTTTTATACCCTGGGGTGTAATTCAGCAGGATGTGGGCAGCCCGGCCGAACCCGTTGTCACCGGTAAATCTCCAAACCGTGACTAGGTCGGCGAAGTTCACCAGCGACCGAGGGGGAGGAGCTGTTTCCCGAGCAGGAATATCTGCACAAACAAAAAGTAGTCATGAACAAGGGAAATCTGGAGAACGAAATAATAAACCCGAAGGAACCGACGTACTTGTCGTTCTCCATTCCAGGGGCATAACAAGTCGTTATACTCGGGACCAACACCTCTCTGCCAAGATCCCTTGAAGATAAGAATATCATCCTTGTATCCCTTGTCCGAGTCGGGAAGATGAGTTACAAGGTACATGGAGGGGTCCCTGGCTTTGAGGTAGAAGTGTTGGTGAGGCATGACTCTCAGGAGGGAATAACAAAAAAGAAGATCGTTGAGCCCAATATTTACCCCGAGACGCCTATTGAGCTCTAAGACCCCCATAATTATTCTGAAGACATTAAGGCAACATTGCCCGGGGAAGAGGCGGAAGTGAGAGAGGAACTGAAGAAGTAAAGGGGGTAAAGGAAACCTAATTCCTCCTTCTATTATGGCCTTGGTATAAAATGGCATGGCATCCTCGGCCCCGAAGGTAGGAGAGTGCACTACCGGGTCATAATCCTCTATATCTACGCTCGGAGGAATGTCGTACTTGACCTTAAACCTATTGATCTGCTCACCGCCCTTTACTTTATACTTCCCGACCCCGAAGAACCAGCCTGAGGATTCTCGGGAGCAGGGCGACGACGAGGCATCTCTAAGAAAGAGAGAAGGTAGAGGGTGTTTTTTCTTAAAAATCCCTGAGGAAGTTTCCCGAGGGTTAGTCGCTATGTATCAACCGGAGACACCTCCAGTCATCGAAAAACAAAAAGGGATAGGAGGAAGAAAAGAAGGAAGATACTAGAACTCACCCGAATGTCAAACGGAGTTTTTTTCTGGAAAACCTTAAAGCGACTCCTTCCAGGAAGTTCAGAAGCAACGATGGATCTGCTGGCCTTAAGACCTTAAAGAAGAATGGGCAGTCGACGATGGAAGAGGAAAGAGATCTCCGGCGAAGATTCAAGAAGAGGCTCTGTTGAGGAAAGTTCAGAATGGCGAAACAAGAAAATACAAGAGGAGCCCCATTTATATAGGGGCAGTTTTCATCATTGGGCGCGAAAAACGAAACGGCGCATTTAATGCTCACGACATCCCAAGCCGGGGAAAGCGGCTCGAGGTAATGATGAAGCAGTTGTGGTTGTTGGGAAACCCTTCGTCTCCTTACGACGCGTGCCCTCGGTGTCAGAAGATCGAAGGCTGGGGGGCAGTTGATGGGACTTTTCTGAAATACTCCATGATGAAGACACGTGTCCTCGGTATTAGTAAAACACTGTTGCTAAGATCAAGCACCATCGGCGCACAAGGTCCTCGCCCCCGAGGTACCCGTCATATAGGATCATGCATTCAGTATGTTTTTACAACCGACACGTGGCCTCGGTCTGATATGGTACCTCGGTCGGCATACCTCCCTCGCTTCCGAGATGAGCCTTTCCTCGGTGCCGAGAGGTACCCCGTCCTGGACGCTTCCTCTACTCCAGGATAAGCTATTGACGTACAGGTCATTAGCCTAGGCTAGTCTAGGCTATTCATCATGACCTCGTCTTACACAATTAGTGTCAGAACGTACTGGAATGCAGGGGTCACAGCCAATAAGGGATGGACGCGTGGCATATGATATCACATCGAAGACAGAGAAACCGCATGCCGTTGCTGACACGAGACTTGGGAAAGCAAACTATTAAGTACACCATTCCCTTGATGAGACCGCATTCAATGCGGTAAGGCTCGGAAATGAAAGGCAATAAATGCTCCTAATACAGAGCATTTATTGCATCCTCCCCGAGAGGAGTACATTTTACCGTCGGCATCCCGATGACACAGCATTGATTGCTCGGGACCCCGAGCAGTTAAGAAGAGAAGACATTCTTCATCAGAATCAGTGCGCACACTGCCTGTACCTAATGATCACCTACTAACTACACTGACAGCAATCATGAGCTTTTGAGGTATAAATACTCCTTGTAAAAGGCAAGACGGGTATGCAACAAAAAACTCTTTACTACAATACTCACTCAGTGTTTTCTCCTTCCTCTCTCTTTCTAAAAGACTGACTAGATCGTCGGAGGGGATACGCCGGAAAACACTCCGGCGCCCTTCTAACTTGTTCTTTGTTCCAGGAACCTCTTTCAGCCTTACTGGATCGTTCTTCCGTTCCCCCAGGGTCTCCCGTTGCCGTTCCAGGTTACCACCGGACCTCGCAGGCTGTTCCAAGCAGCGTGTTTGGTCACTCAACCGGCTCACTCGAGTTCACCAAGGGAGAGATCTGTTCTCATTTTTTATATTGTGCAGGATCTTGCACGCACAAATGCATTTACCAGATAATATGAAATCAATCTTATCATCTACACAAGCAGATTACAAAATCAACTACCACACAAAAACTCACCAGCAAGTGTGATACTATTGAAGTCATTTTCACAATGACCTCGCATGTAACTTCACCAGCTGAAGACAGGAAGTCAAATCTATCTGCATCTCGGATCTTAAGCCTAAAAAGCAAAAAATGCCTAAAACGACGTCGTTTTGTTTTTTTAAAACATTATATTCGGCGACAAAAATAAAAACGTCGCGATTTAAAGTTTTTTCTATTTTATTTTAACTTTAAATGTGGTTATAATTTAAATGTTGCAACGAAATAAAAAATGTTGCAAATTAAATTTTTATTTATTTTTTAATAATCCTGACAAGCTTATAAATTTTCCCAAAAAACTTATAAATATTCTGGGCAAAGCTATAAAAAATGTTTCTAATTAATATTTTTATTTTATTTTTACTTTAATAACTAAAATTAACATTCTACGTCGCAAAATATTTTCTTTAAAATATTTCACAGATCAACATTACTTTTTTCCCTTTTTCCACATTATGCCACGTTTATGTATATCGAATACAAAAAGTATAAAAAACCACCCAAAACCTATCCCTTCCACAATTCTTCCTCCCACAACCTGTCCAATACCTCTGCCAGATTTCCACTTGGAATTGGGTCAATCTACAAAACAAAAAAATGAAAAAAGAAGAAAAACAATTCAGGGAAAACCCCCTATTTTCTCTGCCGACAGCTACCAAAATGACACTCAAGACAAAGCAGTTTTTGAAATCCACAGAGTAATAGTTAAGGAACACAAAATTAGACACCCCAAACCACTAATCCCAATAACTTAACCAAGTCATTGCAAATATTTAATAAGTTTAAATTAACATAAAATATGAGATTCACAAGAATCATACATAATCCACACTTTTATGTGGAGATGCAAAAACTCACCCAGTAATTTCCCAGTGGGATCTTTACCTCAGCAATGTGAGGGTAGGAAACGATTTTGTTCAAGAGTGAGGGCAAGAAACACTCCAGTTAGCAGAGGGAGGGGAACAAAGACAATAGCGAGGATGAGAGAGAGAAAGAGAGACAGTACTGCTTGTGTCGACTGAAATAAGCAAAAAAGGAGATATTCGAACAGTGAGAAAAATGGAAAAAAATGATGGGCAATGGATTTCAATTTATGTAGGTAGTTTTTTTTTTTTCATGTCCAAAACGACATCATTTACAATTTTTTTTTAATTATATTATGCGACGAACATACTGTCGTACTTTAATATTTTTATTTTATTTTACCTTTAAATGTGGTTGTAATTTATACTCTGTGACGAAAATAAAAATTTCGCAATTTAATATTTTTATTTTATTTTAATTTTAATTTTAATTTTTTTTTTTGTAACAAATTTGTTTTTACCAAACTAAAATTTTCTTTACTCGTGCAAAAAAAGAGATAAAGAATGACAAATTTGCGACGAAAAAAAGTCGTGCATTAAATATTTTGACTTTATTTTAATTTTAATTTTAGCTTATTTATTTTTGCGATGAATAAAAACTATATGAGCCAAACAAAATTTTGTCGTAAAACATTATCAATTCTCGCCATTTGTCGTAAAAAATTTTTAAAAATGTCGCAAACAAATACCTATTCCCGACAAAATAATAAAAAACGTCGCTAATTAATAGTAATTAAAATATATATTCTGCGACGATAATATTAAACGTCGAGAATTAATTATTTTGACTTTATTTTGATTTTGATTCAAATTTTTTTTTTTGCGATGAATTGAAACTATCCACGAAAAAAAAAATTATCGCAAAAAATTTTCAACTCTCGCACTTTTCTCGAGCCACAAATTTTTTGTGGTAATCACCTTTTCGCAACGCTTTCTAAAAACGTTGCAAAAAAATTGTCAAATAAACTATTTGCGACAAAAATATGAAATCGTCGCGAAAAGTTCTTTTTTTGTGACCAAAAAAACGTCGCAATTTATATTTTAATTCAAATTTTAAATTAAAAAAGTAATAATAATTTTTTCTAATATAAAAAAAATTATATTCTGCGACGAATTTATAAAAACATCGCAAAAAATGCCAAATAAATTATTTGCCACAAAATATAAACTCGTCACGGAAAATTCATTTTTGCGACGAAAAAAAACGCAGCGATTAATATTTTTATTCTAATTTATAATTTCAAATTTCAAATTAATAATAATTTTATTTAATATAAAATAAAAATTATATTCTACGACGACTTTATAAAAACGTCGCGAAAAACACCTTTTCCCGCCCTTTTCTTGCACCAAAAAATTTTGGTGGGAATCACCTTTTCGCGACGTTTTCTAAAAATGTCGCAAACAAATAGCCAAATACACTATTTGCAACAAAAATAATAAATCGTCGCAAAAAGTTAATTTTTTGCGACGCAAATAAATACATCACAATTAATATTTTAATTCTAATTTAAAATTAAATTTTAATTTCTGACGAATATTAAAACGTCTTGAAATAATAATTTTATTTAATAAAAAAATATATTATGTGATGAATTTATGAAAACGTCGTGAAAAAATAAATATTCCCGACAAAATATTTAAAAACGTCACAAATTAATATTAATTATAGTTTATATTCAGCGACGATAATTTTAAAATTTTTTTTATGAAGTAAACTATCCGCGACAAATAAATTTTGTCGCAAAAATATCAACTCCCACCATTTTTGTTGCCCCAAAAAAAATTTGGTGGAAAATATCGTTTTTTAAAAAACGTCGCAAAAAAATTGCAAAACTCAGTTTTTGCGACAAAATTATTAAATTGTCGCGGAAAGTTCATTGTTGCGACGAAAAAAAAAACGTCGCAAAAACAATCGTCGCAAAAAATAATTTTTGTTGTAGTGAGGAAAAGCCATAGAAGTTTTAAAGATTTCATCTGAACAAAGTGCTACTAGTAGGTTTCGTTGTTCTATAGGTAGGTCATGCTATAGAAGGAGTTACTATTGGTAGGTGAAGGCAGACTTTTGTAGGAAGCTAACTTAAAGATCAAGTCTCGCCAAATCTTTTGGGGATTCTCAACCAATCAGAGGGGGAGATAATTTTGGGATGGTTATTTGTCAAAGATTTGATGATTCTCTTTCCAACAAGAATAAATAGAAGACCCACCAAGGAATATAGACACAGCATTTTAGAGTCTTTCTTTAATATTACTAGTTTTTCTATATATATAGTGTGTTTGGGTTTTCTTCAGAGTTCTTGCTACTATTCTTTCTTTTAAGTTTATTCTTTCAATTGTTTAGCAATCTTACATTCATTTGTCTTCAATTACAAAGTTTGTAATTCAAATTCAATTTTTTAATATAAGCAATTACTTTCAATTCAATTTCTACTTTCATGGATTCAATTATGCTTGCATTATTTATATTATCATTTGTGAGTAGTCTTCTTCTAGATAATTTGAAGATGGTTTCCCAACCTAAGAATTAGGGTTATACTCTAAATTAGCATTATGTGATTGTTGGTTTAAAGTTGTATTTATGCTGCCCGTATACTATTGATATTTGTATTGGTAATTAGTGGTGTTTTCTGCAATGTACATGGTACTGATTCTTTCATCATAAACTATCTATCAATTACTACTTTTCATTATTTTCCAAGTGTTTAGTTGAACATCCTATGTTTGCACTAGTTTGAATACAAAAACAAATGAGTTATAGATTTAGAGTAGAAATTCTCGTTCATAGGTGGGATGAATTTTGAAGATTATCTAGTTTTTCAATTATTGAATTTCATTTTCATTAGTAGATATTCTCAAATATTCAATTGTTGAATTTCATTTTCATTAGTAGATAATCTCAAGAATCTCAAACTTCGAAAGAAGTTTTTCCTTTTATTTTTCATCACATTGGATTCCAAATCTTTCCTTGAGTAGACAACCTTGGCCTTTTTTTTCAAGTTACTACATGATACTATTCTCTTACGCTTGAGAGCACTCATGAAAATACAATCCATTTGAAGATACAATCCATGATACTGTTCTACATTATACAAAGATATTTAGGCAGGTCTTTTGATTTTCATGACGAGTGCAGGTGCATTTCTCTATTGTAATTTATTTCTTGCTTTATTACAATTTTAATTCTTAGGTTTCATAGATTTGCATGTGGGGTAGAGACCAAAAAGACCGACTTGTTTGACTTAGATAGGATTTACCACTAGTTTTAGGCATGGCTGCCCATAATAATAACAATGACATTGAACCATTTTGCCAACAGGGGTAATGGTGGGAATCATCTGATTATAGTTTTGCTTGGTTGAATTATGAAGGATTATATTTAACCTACCCGTTCTTCCTCACTGTCGTGCATTATAATTCCGATGCAAGCACACCAATTCATTGTTAAACAAGGGATGCTCCAATTGCTCCTTCAATTCCATAGAACGACAAGTGAAAATTGCTATCTCCATCTCAAGGAATTCAAGCAAGTAGTTAGTACATTCCTAAAACAAAATTTGCTGGAAGAAATGGCTAGAATGAAACTATTCCCTTTCCCACTCAAAGCTAAAGCAAAGACTTGGCTAAACTCCTAGAAGCATGGCTGATCTATACTTGGGATGAAATGCAAAAATAATTCTTGACTAAATTTTTCCCAACTCATAAAACTACTATTTGAAAAATCAAATTCAAAATTTTGCTAAGAAACCAAATGAGCAATTTTATGAAAGTTGAAAATGATTTAAAGAGCTCTTAAACTCTATTCCACATCATGGCTTTGAACCATGGGAGATGGTAACTTTCTTTTTATAAGGGAATTACCCCTGCACATCGTTAGTTCATCTACATGATGTGCAATGAAAAATTTCAACATAAAGAGCCTGAGAAGGCTCTTGATTATTTTAATTGTCGGCAAAAAGTGCCTAGTCTTGGGATATCTCAGACCTTGCTGAACGATCAACATCATTAGTAGCCTTTCAATCATCTAGTGGAGGAAAATATTTGTTAGGAGATTTAAAGGGGATTAAGCCTCTAATATACACCCATAGGATCTACATTGAAGAACATGCAAAGACTTCCTCACAAGCACAACAACAATTGAATCTTATAATGAAGGATGTAATTAGAGCTGAAGAGTTGAAGCTGCATGATGTAGAATTATCTTCCCCATTGCTGATTGCAAATGGGCGAGTCCTAAGAAGTTGGGAGTTATCATGGTTGCTAATGAGAAGAATTAGTTGATTCCAATAAGGACAGTGATGTGGAGGGTTTGCATTGATTATAGAAAGCTGAATTCATGTACTAGAAATGACCATTTTTCATTGCCATTCCTTGATCAAGTCTTGGAGCAGGTTGTGGGGCATGCATTCTACTGCTTTTTATATGGGTACTCGGGCTACAATTAGATCGAGATGGCTCTTAAGATCAAAAAAAGACAACCTTCACATGCCCCTTTGGAATGTTTGCCTACAAAAATATGACATTCGGCCTTCGTTACGCATCGAACACGTTTATTGCATGGATTTTCAATGAATTTTTTGGATGATTTTTCTATGTGGTGATTCATTTGAGGGTTGTTTAAACAATTTAGAGTTGGTGCTTCAGAGGTGTGAAGATAAAAGATTAGTGCTTAATTGGAAAAAGTGTCATTTTATGGTGACTTAGGGATAATCCTTGGTGACAATATGTCAAAGAAAGGGACAGAGGTGGATAAGACTAAGGTTGAGTTGATTTCTAACATCCTTACTCCCAAGAATGTTAAAGATCTCTGTCATTTTTTGGTCATGCCAGGTTTATAGGCGATTCATAAAAGGTTTTAGTGCCTTTGCACGACCTTTATGTCATATGTTGGCCAAGGATGTTCTCTTTTAGTGGACAGGTGATTGTGAAGCAGCTTTCAAAAACTTTAAGAATATGCTTATTTCACCCCCAATCATGCAACCACCCAATTGGAACTTTCTTTTGCACTCATGTCCGACGTGAGTGATTACACGGTCAGCGTAATGCTAGGCCAACAAAGGGCAAGAAACCATATGTCATCTACTATGCTAGCAAGACATTGAATGAAGCTTTGATGAACTACACTACCAATGGAAAGAATTGCTAGCAGTAATTTTTTTACTTGGTAAATTTAGGTCATGCATTATAGGGTAACCTATTGTTGTTTATTCTGACCATGTTGCTTTGAAGTATTTGATAACTAAGTAGGATGCAAGCCAAGGTTGATTAGGTGGATCCTTCTCCTTTAAGAGTTTCATATCATTATCAAAGACAAGAAAACAGTGGAGAATATGGTGACTGATCATTTATCGAAGCTTATGATTTAAGACACATATGATCATATCCCTATCCCTGACTTTTTCCCTGATAAGCATTTATTTATTTTGAATACAACTATGCATGGTATGCTGACATTGCAACTTATCTTGTTACATGACAGCTAACAAGTAATTGGAGTCTAAAGGACAAGAAGAGGTTCTTGGTTAAGGTGAAGCAGTTGTACTTTGATAATACTTATCTATTCAAATACTATCCCAACCAAGTGATGAGGAGATGTGTGTCTCATGAAGAGAAAATGACATGATTGCTTTTTTCATTCAAAAACTTGTGAAGGCCATTTCTCATCTATGAAGAAATCAACTATGATCTTATAATGGGTTTTATTTAGCTTTTTTTTTAAACACTGTTTTATGTTTTGCAAGCATTGTGATAAATGCCAACATTTAGGAGGTGTGATTCGTAGGAATATGATGCCTCTCTGCCCCCATACTTGTGATATAAATTTTTGACTATTGAGGAATTGACTTTATAGGTCTTTTTCCTATGTCTTTTGGATATGCTTACATTCTTTTGGCAATTGAAAATGCGGCTAAGTGTGTAGAGGCTATCCTAATTAGGACCAATGATCTCAAGTTTGTGATTAAGTTTTTGAAAGAACATGTTCTATTTATGTTTGGATGCCTAGGACAATAATCAGTGATGGTGGTTTATGCTTTTGTAATAGGCCATTTTCTAATCTCATGCACAAATATGGTAATAGACACACAATGTCCACAGATTACCACCCATAGACTAATGGCCAAGATGAATTGACCACTATGGAGATCAATCACATTTTGGAAAGATTGTCAATCCTAATAAAAATGGCTGGTCACATAGGTTGACCGATGCTCTATGGGCCTATAGGACTACTTTTAAGACACTATTAGGTATGTCTCCTTATAGGTTAGTTTATGGAAAAGCTTGCCATCTATGAGTGGAGATGGAACACAAAGCTTATTTGGAAGTATGATGCTTGAGTTGAATTCTTTGAGAACTTTGATATGTTGATAGTAATTTGAGTGGATTTCATATTGACTATTGAATGAAATTTATTATATGCTTGAGTATTATGTGTATTTTTGTCGTTAAAACTCAAATTTTATGCATTATGATCATCTAGTACTTGTGATTTATTGAAACAGATTTCTATCTTTCAAAGCTTGACATGTATAATGGAGATAGATATACGACCTTGTGAGTTTAGAGCCTATCATTTTTGAGGTTATATGACAAGTACTGAAAAATAGTTCTTTCATCACTCCTTTCAAAAGTCTCATTATGTTTGTTTTGGTAGAATATGAGGAATGATTCGTTGATTGTATCACTATCAATTAAAATTTGTCATTATTCCTGGAAAAGGATCTTAGGCTATTGTTTGGATATTTTTAAGCCTTAGCCTGTTCCTTCTTACAAATTTCCCTATAAGTTGTGATCAAGTATGTTTGAATGTTCAATTCTTAGCCATAAGTTTAACCAAGCCAAGTTAAAAAATATATATCTCACCATGTTTATCCCTTGAATTGCTAAGTTTTTATCAGAAAGATGGGAGATTTATGGCAAAAGCTTAAAAATGGGCAAAATGAGAAAAGGGAATAAAGCTAAAAAGAAAATGGAAGAATCAAGAAAATGTTGAATTGAAAAAAAAAAAGAAAAGAAGGCAAAGGCTTGGGGAAAAGAAGGGTGCAAAAGAAAAAGAGACAAAGAGAAAAAGATAATGAAGTGAAAGTAAAGAGAAAAAATGTTCAAAATTAGGAGTCAATTCAGCAACAATATATTGGGATAACTTCTTTTGAATTCCTTAATCCTTTGTTTCTTTTACCTCTTCCCTTAGCCCCATTATAACCTTGATAAAGTCCTAATTCATTCTGACGAATTAAACTTCCTAATTGGATAGAGAGAGAGATATCAACGACATTATATAGTGAAGCACTTCACTCGCTAGAACGAGCACATAAGAGTTTTTCTTCTTGAGTTAAGACCAAGAGAACAATTAATTGTCAGAAATATTTGAGATATATATCTTAAGTGAGACAGTCATGATAGTTAGAGAGATCTATTCTGAGTGAAATTGGGGAGAAATAGTGTCAAAGATAGTTTTGGATAACTAAAAAGAGATGAGAATTCTGTTTGATAAATTTCTTGAACTAGTTGATGTGACACACACACACATACGAGTTGTTGATGATAATATGTGTGAATACTTTTGCATATCACTTAGACATGAAAATAGCCATGTGTGAATGAGCTTAAATTCTAGGGAAATTTCATCCATAACTTGTGAAACTCAGGAAAAATTTGAACTTTTTCTGAAAAAAGGTAAAATAGTAATTTGTCATCCTAATGCATATTTAAAATACATATTTTTATAGAGCTCAGATGGACAACGGACCTCACCTTTGGATTTGCATCGCGAAATTGGGCTGCCCTGTTTAATTTTCGTCGAATTCTAAGA